>LPNX010833060.1:68118-109374 GCA_001517045.1 Pseudotsuga menziesii | reverse complement strand
TCATATGAAAAAGAAGCATTAAGAGCTTATATATATATGTCATTCTTTGCAGAATTAATCCCATGGTTCCATTGAAGCATTAATTTGGTTAAATTGTCTTATTTGAAGCTCTTATTGCTTATTTTTCATTGCTTTTAATGCATGTTTGTTTTATCACATTAGCAACACTCTTTCATGGTCAATATCTCTTTCTCATTATCATTTTTTTTATGATTATTGATCAATTTGTTAAAGCAACCAAGCATGCGATGTTCATGTTTCACTTAATATATTTTTATAGTCGATGGTTCATAAGTTAGTAACTTTTAATTGATTTAATTTGTTTTCAAGTAAAATTTTTGAGCCTTAAACCAATAAAAATTTGAATGAATAGATCATTTGACTTAAATGCCTTAGGGAATCCTCCTTTAGTGGTTCATCTGAAGTGAAGCGAAGAAGCCATAGTTGATAGGTGTTATTTTTCCATATTTTCCCTTAGCTTGAGACCATCTTGAGTGCTTGTGATTAGGGATCAAACATTTTGTGGTAACACTTCTGAATTTGATATTTTTTATTTTTCACTAATAAGACGACTAGGGATGTATTGAAGTATTCAAAAGTATCATTCCTATCAAACTTTTACAATTCAGTACCATATGATTGAAATATATTGAAATGTCTATGCTTTCAATGTATCATTCATTCTCTTTCTTATTTCTATGGTCTATCTTGACATGCTTGCATGCACATATACCTCAGTTAAAATACAACTATTCAAATAATTATGGTGTATTACTTGTAGCAATAGAAAGAGAAGTTATTGTTGCATAGATGAGAGTGAAATGGACTATTGATAGGTTGTCATATTCTTTTGGAGCATTTTCACATTTTCACCTAGGGTTTGAGAGTATCAACCTGAACCATATTGGTTCATACTATGGTGGTTAGGGCTCATCCCTTATCCACCTCCCTTCTCCTTCTTTGAGCATGGTGGCCTTGGCAGTTTGTTTGTAGGCCTTTGCATGATGACTGTTTCTTGGACTATCTCTTTTCGGTTCATATGCAGCGACGACGGTTTTGTCCTTATGGTTCATTGCAGCGGTGGTTGGTTTGGGGACACGGGTTCCCTTGTTGGGCGGCTGGTTTAGAGACACCAGTTTCCGTTTTGCCTCTTGTTCTTTTTGTGTAGCTCTGGCGTTTGCAACTCTCACGATGGTCGCTCTCACTATGGTGGAAATAGGGCAAAAACTCTTTGGTCATTGTAGCTGTGGCGGGAGATTGAAGTGATAGAGGGGACGCCATTTCGCTATGGCCATGATGCAGACTGGAGGCTATGCCACGGTTTTGGTGCACTCTGGACCAGTGGAATAGTGCCTTAGGGTCTCAGTCTTCTATGTTGTCTCCTTTGTTGAGTTTTCCCACAAGATGATGTGGCTTGTAACGTTCTTCAGCATCGCCGATGACGGAAGCTCGAGACATGGTGCAAGTATGGAAGCAAAGGATCCTTTGCAGCTATGTTGTTACTTTGTCGATGGACTAGTATCAGTGGTATAGCCTATTTCAAGTTCTCTTTGTCCCATTTTATGTTACTCTTGAGCAGCTTTTGGATGTTTTAAGCACCTTTTTTGTAAGCTTTGTTATAGGGTGTTATTTGCTGAAGTTTTTGGCTTCTAGCAATAAGTTTTGGTGTTTTGCACTTGGGTGTTATTTGCTGAAGTTTTTGGCTTTTAACAATAAGTTTTGGTGTTTTGAACTTGCAGTAAAGCAGTAAGGATGTATGGTATTTTCTTTAAGGCTGTATGGTTCTAGCTCGTTTTGTGGCTTTTTTCCTTGGTGGGGAGCCTGGTTCGAGATGCTCAGTCTGTTGAGCAATGTTTGTGTGTTTTGGCTAAATATGATACATCATATAATGTATTTAGTTACCTTTGATTGTAATGAATATCAAGGAACTTCTAATGAATATCAAGGAACTACTATTTTTCTTATTAAAAAAGGAATTGACATCAGTACTAACAATTTGCAATTGGCTTTTTTTGAATGACCTTGATTTATGTGAAATATTGCACATTCCCTGAATAGGTATATACGTGTTGCAGCTGCAACCTTTTCCCAAATTTTGAAAATTTTGGACCCTCCTATTGATTTGATCTAGCCCAGGTTTGTTCGATTTATTTAAATCTGTCTTGGAAGTCCATTTTTTCTACTTAAAAATTGATCTTTTGAGGTTGGAAACATAGAAAACTGTAGAGTTTTGTGGCTTTTTAGAGCTTAACGTTTGATTTCCCAATGAATTTTTATCATTGTCGGGAGTCAGTTGAAGAATGAATCGGAGCTTGCCCTATTATGCTGCCGACGTTTCGGAAGGCAAACAGTGAATGTCCCGATGGATAGTTCTGTTTCTCGCCGATCCATGCTTTTATCTCCCTTTTGTTTTATTTCTCAAACCTTTTATTTTGACTGTCGGTGACTTTGTTTTATCCCTGTCGGAAGTCAATTAACGAATAAATTTGAAGACTTATCTTTTATGTTGTTGATGTTTCAGAAGGAATTTGATGAGTAGCCCGAAGGATAGTCTCTTCTATTGCCGATGCAAAGGAACTTAAGTATTTTAGGTTCTGATACTTTTTAAAAGAGTTAGTTGCAATGATATATTTTATATCGCCGACACTACAGAAACGTTCAGCTTTAAAGTTCAGACCTTTAGCATTTAGAGCTTCTGATCTCTCACAGACTTAAAAAATTGTCATGGATCTGTAGTTGTTTGTGAGTCCGCCATTGCGGCTGTCAATCAAACTATCCTTTCGACGATTAGAGTTTTCAATTGCCAATAGGGTTTTCCCACCGATTTTTCCCACCGAAGGTTTATATATAGAAGGGGAGAATTATTTTATTGTTATATGTATTCGAACTCAAAGATTGCGCCAGTCCTTGTCGTTTGTAGTGATTTATGTGCCTAGTTGTCTGGATTCAAATCGTTTGCATGCTACCCTGGAGATTTTTGGGTCATCCCATCGACTGCACAACGTTTTTCCAGCTAGGAAAACCACGGATTTCTCTGTTTGGATTTTTATTGGTCAATTGGGAACCATGGTTTTCCCTAGTTAGGTTTTCCCGTAAAAGTATTGGTCTCTGCGGTATGCACGAATTTTTTATTTTAGGGTTGAGGAGATAGCTATTCACAGTTTTTCTTTTGATCTCGCGTGTTTGATTGTGCCGTTATGTATGTTTTTACTCATGCGTGAATGATTGAGGGGATGGTGCAGACAAGCGTTACACTGTCTGCACCACTCATTCTTTGGTTTTCCATGGCCGTCTGGGGGGGATTTAAGCTTTTTGTGTGCATTTACCCTATTTCATGGGATGGCAGAGGTTTTCAATGATTGGTCGAGTTAGGTTTTTTTCTGCAATGAAGAGCATAGTATAGGGTCTCGTGTTTGAATATTAGCGGTAGCCATAGTTTGATTCATACTTTTATCAGATGAGTTCGAGTTCGTTCAATTACGGCCCGTATTAAGATACAGAGTTGTTTTCTCTCTGGATTGTGAAATTTTCTACAGGCAGTGGACTTAGAGGGTTTTTAAGACACAAGTTGCAGGATTTTCTTTTGCCTTGTCATTTTTCTTTTCATGCATTAATACTCTGTATAGTTTATTTTTCAGAATGCATATGGAAGAGCTAAATAGATTGATACAATTTTTTGTTATTATTAAAACACTTGCTGAAAGCTCAAATGGTCTAAGAACATACTATGTTTATGATAGGGTGATTATTGTAAAGAAAATATGTCCAAAAGACAAAAGAAGAAGGCTCTTGTTGTTGAAGGAGAATCAGAGGTTGACATCATCACCAACGTTGAATACATACATGAAGATACTAAAGCTACCACTGAGGTCGAACCGGATTATAAATGGGGAGAGATATACATGATGATTGTAAATAAAAATGTACCTGATGTAGGATTCAAAGAGTTAACCATTTATGCAAACATTGAGAAATCGACTCTCATGAAAGTAGCCACAAGACCTGAGTTGTTCTCATGCTTAGAGGTAATAGGCTCGATTCTGCCTAGGGCAGATGTAACTACGATGATCCTTGAAAATACTGCTAAGAAGGGCTATGCTACATATAGCCCTGCATATGTCTCTATGGCATATCATCTGCCTCCTGCTCATATTTACTTGACAAAAAGTTGGTTGAAAGAGACAGCTATGGACCTGGTAGAAATAGTTAAAATAATGATGATACTGGGGAAGAACTTTTGAACCAAGCCTTTAGGAGAATATGATACATCTACTCTCCGGACTCCCTATAGATTTATTGCACTAATGATGAATAGGATTTTTGGTAGAGCTCACGGAAAAATCTTCATAATTGGATGGATACCAATTATCTTTTATGTGGCTACTTAGGGAACCATATTTAATTGGGAAAACATAGTGTCTAATAGCCTCTCAACATCCATATCCTCAGCCTTGGGAGGGGTGTCAGAGAAGAAATCAGAGTTCTACATGAGCTCCACCCTGATTGACTGTATACTATGTACTCAGTCCTTTCCAGCCTTGAGATGTAACGGATATAGGGATAGGACCCCAATCTACACAACATATAGGTTGTTTTGGGCCCACAAATAGTATAGCTACTAAAGAGAAATCTGTGAACACTTTATCATGCCTTTGTACACCCTAATTTTCCTGACTGAATGCAACTACATGTCCAAAGAAGCATTCAAGGTCATCGAGGAATATGGGGACTATTATTTGACTGAGGAAGGATTGTACAAAAGAATGTATGGGGGTTCTAGAGCACCTTCTCTACTCCCTAAGTATGCCATTAGGCAGTTAGGCTTGTTTATATTGATGGTGTAGGAAATTTTCTTTTTGAACATAAGAAGGCATCCTATCTCGCAATACCTTTCTGGCTTCGAAGTTATAAGTTTTCAAAGGTAAAAAATACTACATATTTTGTTCAAGAGCTGGAGCATTTCCACTTTGGTGAAATGAAATTTCACAGGAATGACTCCAAAAATAAGGTGGCAGATCACTGCAAGGAAGAAATCATTCATTTTGAATATACCAACTTTTGGGACAAGGATGAGGAAACATTTAGGAGTGCAAAGAACATGACCGCCCTAAAAAAGAGGTTCAAGCAGAAAATAGCTACTGTGGGCGGAAAGGGAAAAACTTCAGAGAAAACTAAGACATTAGAAGAAGAAGAGGCCAAAAAGAGACAAGAAGATGCTAGAAGGCTAGCACAGGAGGTAGAGAGTTGGATGAATAATGAAGAAGAAGAAAGAAAGAGAGCTGTAGAGGAAGCAGCAAGGAAGGAAGAAGATGAGAGAAAGAGAAATGAAGAAGTAGAGATAAAGAAAAGAAAAGAAGAAAGTGAAGGTCTGAGATTAACTAGATCTCAAAAAGACCAACAGACTACTGAGAAAATAGATACAATGGGGGAACGGGATCACACAAAGAAAGGACACGAACAATCTAATCCTGATCCCCATGAGCCTGCTACATCTTCTGGCAGTACATCAGGGAAAGCTTCATTTTTTGGAATGAATTTGATCCCTTTCATGCCTAAAGAAGGGGAGGAAGTACCTAACTTCAGTACTATTTTCTATGACAAGGAGAAGAAAAGGATTGTAAAAAGAACCGAGAAAAAGGTTGAAACAATAGGACAATCGAGAAAGATGATAACTGATAAAACCGTGTTGCATGGAATGGATGCAGACCCAAGATTGACAGCAAGAGCTAGGGTGGCATTAACCCAAGCAACTGAAGATAATGTCGACAAGCTAATGACAGATCTCAAGCAGTCCAGAAAGAATGCATCAAAATTAAAATAAACACTGAAGACGGAGAGGGATGAAGGTCATAAGCTGAAGAGGAAATATGAGGACATGATGAATGAAATGAGGACTTAAAGAACATAACTCCATATTTTGCAAGCAAATGAGGAATCTTTATAAGTTTTTGCATGGAAAACAGAAAAGGATGCTCAGAACAGCTTAGCAGAATTACAAAGGCTACAGGTAGAGCATCAAGTGTTCAAAACTAAGAAAAATGATCTTCAGGTATCCTATGAAACTCTAAGTGCAAAGAAGGACTAGTTACAAAGTAGAATTGCTGAGTTAGAAACAGAGAAGGCTACCACAGAGGAAAGAGAGAAGCAATATCAAATGCAGGTGGCAACCCTAGAAGAACATAATACTTCATTGACATCATCATTGAAAGATGCTATGGAATAGAAGACAGACTTCCAGCCTTTAAAAGAACATGTTCTAACTCAGAGAAGGAAGATCCACCAATTATAAATGTGAATTAAGGAAGAAAGATGTAAGATTTTACAAATAGATAGCAGATTAAAAGAAATTTTGGAGACTACTTCATATTTTCTGGACAGATCTCAAGAGATTCTGGAGATTCTAACGGGAAGAATAATGTGGATAGAAACAAATAAGGAAACTCTTACAGAGCTAGCAGTTAAAGACCAGCAGAGTTTAAAGTAGGAATACGATTTATTGGAGTTTGCAATCAATGTTGTGGAAGAATTCAAGAAAACTGTAAAGATAACGAAGGGAGCATGTGCCGAATACTTCAGGAGGGTGCTTGCTACATACAATAGATGCTAGATTTCAGCATAGAGGATATTGGACGCAATACCAAAGCATAGATTGTTTATAGATCATCTACATAATAGATATCAGGAAGATGAGCAAGAGATCCAACAAGTAAAGGATATAGATGAACGAATTCTAAAGAATGAAGTGGCACATGCAGCTGTAAGTATACATCTCCTAGAGGATCAGTTGCGCCTGAGTCCTACAAGAATAGAAGGGGTAAGGAACCAGGTAGCCAAATATGAGATAAATATATGTTTTCTTGAACCCTCTGCATTTGAAGGTATAGCAGCGGAGGCCCAAGCATGGAAAACATTCATAAACGACCAAGCTGGCCCCTCTTCATAAAGTGTTTAATTTTTTTTTTGATTTAAAATGTAATATATTGTATAAATTATGAGCACATACTACAAGACAAAATTTTGAAAGTGGAAGGTTGGGGAAGCCCAAAAGTCATTGAGGGGTAGCCCAAGGGTTTTTCTTTTTGTATAAACATAGGAGAGCTTAGATGTAAAAGGGACTTCTTTCCTAGGCAATTTTTTGAGAGTATATTGTAAGAAGAACTATTTCCTTTTACAATAAAGAGTTATAAGTTTATGCTGGAGAAATTTTGGTGGAATGTTTCAAATGTTTTACTATGGATCAGTTGAATGTGAACTATTTCGTTTTCAACTTACTTCCATTAACTGTGAGATCGTTCTAACTCATTGAATTTTTGTTCATGTTATGAATGTACTCCAGTTTATTCTGTGAAATTTCCACTGTGAGTAATTAAGGTTGTAATTAAAAATAAGCTATCTTGTTGTTCATATTTCTTTTAATGTTCATGTGTTCAGAAATAAATAACAGCTATCTGTATTTTTTTTCCTAATACATGCATAGAAATACATTACTCATTGTTAATTGATAATTTTGCTCCCTAGGGATAGGTTAGTTAGTTATAGTTAGTTTCTTGCTGTTTGTAATTTAGATGCGAGAGAGGTAAGATGAGAGGTAAGAATCTGCGCATCACATTGTGACCCTCCTCATTATCTTTATCAATTTGCATTTTTAAATAGGCACTTGCACGTCATAACTTAAACACAAAAACTAAAAATATACATGGTTGACTGGGCCGTAACCGGTAAAACATTTTAGTTTGTTACTTGACCTACGGTATCCGAACCGTAAACCAGACGAATTCCCCATACCAAATAGTAACGGGTTAATTCGGAATGTTTATTGGGGAGAATTTCTAACTGTTGTTACCTATGATTTTCTAGGCATCAACAGTTTTTTAGCTCTAGAGGGAGGGTCACTAGTGCATGGCTGGCCGAGGAATCTCACTTTTTCGAAATCACTCCATCAATGATAGTTCTGAAAGTAGTTTTTTTCACAAACACACTCCTGAAAATAAAGAGAAAGGGTTTTTGTATACTGTCGACAACGAAGTGGTTGATGATTTAAGAAGAATCACCAGGGCATATGCAAAAAATATTGGAGGATTACCTATCATTTCTCTCTTACCTAAAGGAGAGTATCAGAAGGAAGATCGCTGTCAATTAGAAGACTCAGTGTTGGTAGAAGATCTTGAAGAATTGGTAGAAGCAGCCTTACAAGAAGTTGATCAACCTTTGAATCAGTTGAATCCAGGTTCACCTTACTATTCACCTTTCCAGACCCCTATTCAATCACAACCTCATTTTCCACTCAGAATCATGGCTAATGTAAATGCAAACCAACCACCTCCACCGCCTGCTTGGAGATCTAGGTCGCCTTTAAATTTGACACCTCCCTTGCATGATTTGCCTCAAGCTTTTGACAAGATGTTACCTAAGTTTGAACCAAGTGAAGGAATTTTGGTAGATGATCATTTACAGAGTTTTTACTTTGCTATAGAAGGATTACGAGCTAGGGAGCATGAAGATGTGGTGTGTAGATTGTTTCCCCACACTCTGAAAGGAAAAGCAACCTCATGGTATTTTTCACTTCCCGCAAATTCAATCATGGATTGGAACACATTTGAGAGAATGTTTAGAAGTAAATATGCAGTTCAAAAAACTCATGCAGCCTTAATGAAGTGGTTATGTGCTCTAAAGAAAGAAAGGAAAGAAAAGGTACATAATTTCACTCAAAGATTTGTTGCTTACCTAAACAATTTCACTGCAGTAAATAAGCCATCTAAAAATGCTCTAATAGAATACTATAATTCAACCCTTGGACCTGATTTAGCCATGTTTTCCAAGAGATCAGTGAGACCTACATTAGCAAAAACCTACGAAGAAGCTGAGAAGGTGGAGGCTGAGATGGAAAGTATAGAGAATTACCCTGTGCAATCGGAATAAAAGAATTTTGGAAGCAAGAAACCTTTATTACTGACTAAGCCTAAGGATGAGCGATCACAGGATTTTGAAGGGATGTTGAAGATGATGCAAAAGTTATCCAACAGAGTGATAGATTTAGAGAAGGAAAAAGAAGCGCATAAATCATATAAGCCTTATTATAAGAAAAGGGAAGACAACATTCAACCTAAACCTCCTCCACACAGTCCTGTAGCAATGAATTTAACTGATGTAGGCATGGATAATTTTTGTACTCATCAACAGCCTCATTCTGAGAAGAATTTCCACCAATGGATAAATTCTATGACACTGGTATTGAAACAATTATTGGATTCCAAACTGACATAAACAAGTAAGGAGGAAGGAAAACATAATCAATCTATACAAAAACAAGAAGAAGATACTTTAGTTTTATGGGACTGTGTCTCAATGTTTGATATAGAAGAAGAGAATTCTATGAAACAAGAGGAAACATCAGAAACCAATGGGACAACAAGAAGTCAGAGTTTGTTAAAAATAAGATATGTTAATACTTCCTAAGATTAAGAAACTTCAAGAAAATATGAAGAAGATACAGAAGAACACTGCAACTGTTAAAGATCTTGATTTTACCATGTCAAGTCAAGATTCAAATAAATTCAACACACCTTTTAAGCCTATTGAAGATAAGATTGATAATATCAAGAAGAGTCTCAAAGAACATGAGATGGGGTATGATATTGTGGAAGACATTAAAAAATCTAAAGCAAATATCTCATTGTTTGAAATGTGTAATTTACCTCAGCAAAAAGAGAAACTTTTAAAATCACTTGAGGTACCAGAAGAAAAGCTTCCCAGTGACAACCAACCTGAAGAAGAAATTGGTGAGGTAAGTGTGGGAGGGAAGTCTAAGTATAAAACCCCAGCATTTCTCCCAACTTTTGAGATTTTCAACTATAATGTGCACAACTGTTTAGTGGACTCAGAAGCATCAGTCAATGTTATGCCATGGTCAGTCTACAAGAAAATTAATGGAAAACCTAAACCATCTACTTGGCAAGTTATTCAATTAGACAGGATAGCTATGAAAGTAATAGGGGAAATGGAAGATGTTCTAATTCATTTATCTGCAGATGAGAGGGTATCTCAATACATCGACATTGTAGTAGCTGACATACCAGATACTTATCGATTGGTTTTGAGTTGAGATTGGGAAGCAAGGTTAGATGGATACTTTGCATCAGATTGGTCACATTTATGGTTGCCTCATAAGGGAAGTCCCAATTAGATAAAAGTATTAAGAGAGTCTCAAATGAACAACAATGTCACTCAGTTAGAAGGAAAGAATGAACCAGTGAACTCTGTTTTGGGAAATTATTTCATTGAATTAGAACTGGGAAATTACCAAGCTAAAGAAGCCAGTAGTATACTTGATACTCAGCCTGATCTCCTTCGATTTTCACGGGGTGATGAGATTGACTGTAAAATAGTAGAACTAGTTTCATATGTAGTTTGTAATTTAAATTCAGTAGAGGTAGATAGTTTTTGGACTCTTTATTTTGATGGATCTAAAAAATTAGAAGGATCAAGTGCTGGCTGTGTCCTAATTGATCCAAGAAAAAATAAACATTTTCTTTCTTGTAGATTAGAATTCGAATGTACAAACAATACATCCGACTATAAAGCACTAGTTCAGGGACTTAAAAAGGAAATAGAACTGAAAGTGAAAAATCTAAAAGTATATGGAGACTCTGAAATTGTTGTTAAGCAAATTCGAAATAAGATACATTGTATTTCACCACATTTAAAAGCCTATCAAAATGAAGTTTGTGATAATAAATGCTACTTCAGCTGCAAGGTTAGTACCTTCTAATAATAGATGCTCTATTGAATTACTTTTCAGGCATTCTATTCCGGAGATGATCACAAATCTACGGGTTTTTGACAATGATCAACAAATTTTGGAATGCTTGATGAATGATGAGACTTTTAAAGGAGCAATAATAGATGATGAAGAACATCAAGCAGAATTGAAATTTGGGAACTTTATTCCTAAGGGAGTCAGAACCTTGGAATGAATTTTTGAATTAGACAACAAGTTCAGAAAGCCAGCAAATGTCAAGACTCATAGCTCATCCTTGCAATTTGAGCTAACAAATTTGGGGACTAAAGCTGAACCCAAATTTGTAAATTTGGGAAAGTCTTGTTCTTCGGGCGAAAGAAGTAAGTGCATTAGTCTATTCAAACAGTACAAAGACATGTTTTCCTGGACATATGAAGAGCTTAAAACTTATGACACAAATATTATACAACATGTCATCCCGATTAAAGCTAGAGTCAAGCCTTACCAACAGCCTTTGAGGAAGATGCATCCAAAGCTAGAACCTTTAACTCAAAGCTAGAACCTTTAACATGCATTCCATCTGAAACAAATTTTCGAGCGTTGTCGGAAATATGGTATTTCACTAAATCCTAAGAAATGTGTGTTTGTAGTCACGGAAGGAAATCTACTAGGTCATGTGGTTTCTAAGAAAGGGATCTCCATAGACCCAGAAAGGATTAAATCCATAGAATAGATCCCTTTACCCCATAACAAAAAGGGTACGCAGTCATTCATGGGGACAATCAATTTTGTGTGGAGGTTTGTACTAGATTTTGCTCAAATTGTCAGACCTTTGCAGCAAATGGTTGAACAAAGTGTACAATTCAAATGGACTAATGTGGAAAAGAAATAATTCAGTAAGATAAAAATATCTATTGCTCATGCACCATCACCCAAAAGTCTGAATTTTGAAAAAGATTTTATTCTGTACACTTTTGCATCCGATGATTCATTAGCAACGGTGCTTACACATAAGGAAGATGGGGAAGATGAGTATCCCATATCATTTATGAGCACTGGTCTATAGGGAGCTGAATTGAATTATCCATCAGTTGATAAACAAGCTTATGCAATTTTTAAAGCGGTAAAACAATTCAGATCATATATACTTAAGAGTCGCACTAAGGTAATAGTTCCACACCCAGCTGTAAGATCTCTTTTTGTACAAAAGGAATTAGGAGAAAGAAGAGGCAATTGGGTAATTGCCTTACAAGAATATGATCTTGAGTTCAAACCATCATCCATAGTAAAAAGACAAGGATTTTGTTAACTAATGGCTGAAGGTAAAAACAATGAAGAAAACAGCTGGGATAATGAAGCTAAGTTACATATGGTGGATGTATGTCCTCTATTCACAACTCCAGATTCTTGGTACCAGGACCTAGTCCATTACCTTCAAGAAGGATATTTTCCGGAACATTGGAATTCCAAACAGTGAAGAGCATTATGTCTTAAATAAGCTTCATATTAGATAATTGATGGAGTATTATTAAGAAATAATTATGATGGATTTTTTCTCAGGTGCTTAGAACAGGAAGATGCAAAGAAAGTCATAACAGAATTGCATGATGGGCCTACTGGAGGTCATTTTTCTGGAGATACAACAACCCATAACATTCTCAGAGCCGGATATTACTGGCCTACACTGTTTAAGGATGCTCATGCTCATGTCAGAAAGTGTGATGTTTGTCAAAGAGGTGGTGGAAGACAAGCTAAAGCAGCAGGGCCTTTAAAACCAGTGATGATAACCGAACCATTCGAACAATGGGGAATTGATATTATTGGAGAAATAAACCCAAATTCTTCCTTGCAGCATAAGTATATTTTGACAGAAACTGACTACTTCAACAGATGGGTCGAGGCTATTCCGTTACGCAAACTAAATGAAGATGCAGTTATGGATTTCTTACAAGATCACATTATGACTAGGTTTGGGGTTCCAATTTCCCTGGTTTTTTTATAATGCTACTTAATTTTCTTCTATTAGATTAACTGCATTTTCTAATGAAAGAGGAATCAAGTTACATTATTCTGCAAACTATTACCCACAAGGAAATGGTTTGGCAGAATCTACAAACAAAAATTTTATTAGGATTTTAAACAAAACTGTAATAGAAAATCAGAGAAGTTGGCATTTAGCGTTACCTAATGCTCTTTGGGATGATAGAGTCACACCCAATAATTCCTTAGGTGTGTCACCATACACTCTTGTTTACGAAAAAGAAGCTATTCTTCCTCCCAACATTCTGTTACCATCTTCCATAATAGCTCAGGAATCTAGAGGTACCGATAATGAGATCCTACAGGTCAGAATCTATAATCTTTTGAAGTCAGAAGAGTCTAGGTCCAAAGCCAAAGAAAGATTTAAGCATCAATAAGAAGTAGTGAAACATTGGTTTGATAAGCATAAAGCTGGGAACAAAGAATTTGAAGTAGAAGATCTAGTTCTTAAATGGGATCATCCGCACGATGAAAAGGGAAAGCGCACTAAGTTTCAACAGTTATGGGTAGTCCCTTTTCAAATTGCAGCAAAGCTTGGCCCCTCAACTTACAAATTGCAAGACTTACAGGGGTGGAAAGATAATTTACCAGTTAATGGTTTAGTTCTCAAACCTTATTTTTCTTGATTTTTCATTTTTTGGGTGTCTTGTACATAAATAAAATGATTTGTTTGTTTTATTTTTGAATATTTTTGTTTTTGTTTTTAATTTTTGATTGATTTAAGTGTTTAATAAAGAAGCATGACCTTTGGTTGCATGGAGTTCATCAGAATTCTGGATTAAATAAATCTTTGATTACAAGACTGTATATTGTTAATTTATTTCGAAAGAACTTCTTCTAGTTTAACAATTTTCCTAAATGGTTATGAACACATTGAAGTCCTACTTAATCCTTGTGAAATAACTTAGGATCAAAAGGTATGGAATACTATTTCGAGGCTCCATCCATTTCACATTAAAAATGTCATAGGGGGTGACAACAAAAGACCCATGGAGAGGAAGCAGGGTAAACAATATATTATATTTAAATGATTCCATGCCAGGAATTGAAAGCCAAAAGGAAAATAATAGTCAAAATCTCCTCGAAAAAGTAATATATATCAAAGCAAAGTATTGAACCATGTTAGTACACAATTGCCAAAGTTCTTCTCCATCCGTGAGCTGAAAAATAAATACATCTCTCACACGAAAAAGACAATATGGATAGAGGAGCCTGAATTAAAAATTTCAGAAAGAAGGCATGTAGGAGAACTCAAAAGAGGACAAAAGTACAAAATGGCATGGAAATGAGGAACAAACGAATATTTCTATTTACCATATGTTACAATCCTGTGGTGTCTAAGTTGGAAGCTACCCAAAGACAGAGGTAAAAATGAAACTCATATCCCCGACCTCAAAAGCATTATCTAGACTTTGAAATCTTGGTTCTCATTTTCCCTAAATTGGACTATCATCAATGATTAAAGTGCATACATCTGCCTTTTGGGAAATCCAGACACCTAGAAGAATTTAGCATGTTGGTATTGACAAAACATTCTGTTGATCAAAGAATCAATTGTCCAGAGATCTGTGTTCACCAGGTAGTCACCAATTGTTGCAACTGCAACCTTTTCCCTAATTTTGAAAATTTTGGACCCCCCAATTGATTTGATCTAGCCCAAGTTTGTTCAATTTCTTTAAATCTGTCTTGGAAGTCGAGTTTTTCTACTTAAAATTGATCTTTTGAGGTTGGAAACATAGAAAAATGTGGATTTTTGTTTTCTTTTTAGAGATTAACGTTTGATTTCCCGATGAATTTTTATCGCTGTCAGGAGTTGGTTGAAGAATGAACCGGAGCTTGCCCTATTATGTTGCCGAGGTTTCAGAAGGAAAACGGTGAATGTACCGATGGATAGTTCTGTTTCTCGTCGATCCATGCTTTTATCTCCCTTTTGTTTTATTTCTCAAACCTTTTATTTTGACTATCGATGAATTTTTTTTATCGCTGTAGGAAGTCAATTAACGAATAAATTAGAAGACTTGTCTTTTATGCCGCTAACGTTTCAGAAAGAAATTGATGAGTGGCCTGAAGAATAGTCTCTCCGATCACCGATGCCAAGGAAATTAAGTATTTCATGTTCCGATACTTTTTAAAAGAGTTAGTTGCAATGATATATTTTATATCGCCAACACTACGGAAACGTTCAGGTTTAAAGTTCCGACCATTAGCATTTAGAGCTTCCGATCTCCGACGGACTTAAAAAATGTCGAGGATCCATACTTGTTTGTGATTTCGCCGTTGTGGCTGTCAATCAAACTATCCATCCGACGATTAGAGTTTTCAACTACCGATAGGGTTTTCCCACTGATTTTTCCTAGCGAAGGTTTATATATAGAAGGGGAGCATTATTCTATTGTTATCTGTATTCGAACTCGAATATTGCTCCAGTCCTGTCGTTTGTAGCGATTTAGGGTTGAGGAGCTAGCTATTCACAATTTTTCTTTTGAGCCCGCGTGTATGATTGTGTCGTTATGTATGTTTTTACTCATGCGTGAATGATTGAGGGGATGGTATAGACAAGCGTTACGCTGTCTGCACCACCCATTCTTTGGTTGTCCATGGCCGTCTAGGGGGGTTTTAAGCTTTTTCCATGCATTTACACAATTTCATGGGATGGCAGAGGTTTTCAATGATTGGTCGAGTTAGTTTTTTCCCGCAATGAAGAGCATAGTATAGGGTCTTGTGTTTGAAGATTAGTGGTAGCCATAGTGTGATTCATACTTTTATCGGATGAATTCGAGTTCGTTCAAATACAGTCCGGATTAAGATAGAGATTTGTTTTCTCTCTGGATTGTGAAATTTGCTACAGGCAGTGGACTTAGAGGGTTTTTAAGACACAAGTTGCAGGATTTTCTTTTGCTTTGTCATTTTTCTTTTCATGCATTAATACTCTGAATAGTTTATTTTTCAGAATGCATATGGAAGAGGTAAATAGATTGATACAATTTTTTTTATTATTATTAAAACACTTGCTGAAATCTCAAATGGTCTAAGAACATACTATGTTTATGATAGGGTGATTGTTGCAAAGAAAATATGTCCAAAAGACAAAAGAAGAAGGCTCATATTGTTGAAGGAGAACCAGAGATTGAGATCATCACCAAGGTTGAATACATATATGAAGATACTAAAGCTACCACCAGGGTCGAACCAGATTATAAATGGGGAGAGATATACAGGATGATTGCAAATCAAAACGTACCTGATGCAGGATTCGAAGAGTTAACCATTAATGCAAACATTGAGAAATCGGCTCTCATGAAAGTAGCCACAAGACCTGAGTTGTTCCTATGCTCAGAGGTAATAGGCTGGATTCTGCCTAGGGCAGATGTAACTACGATGATCCTTGAAAATACTACTAAGCAGGGCTACACTGCATATAGCCCTGCATATGTCTCTATGGCATATCATCTACCTCCTGCTCATATTTACTTGACAGAAAGGTAGTTGAAAGAGACAGCTATGGACCTGGTAGAAATAGTTAAAAGAATGATGATACTAAGGAAGAACTTTCGAACCAGGCCTTCAGGAGAATACGATACATCTACTCTCCTAAATCCCTATAGATTTATTGCACTAATGTTGAATAGGATTTTTGGTAGAGCTCATGGAAAAAGCTTCAAAATTGGATGGATACCAATTATCTTTTATGTGGCTACTCAGGGAACCATATTTAATTGGGAAAACATAGTGTCCAATAGCCTCTCAGCATGCATATCCTCAGCCTTGGGAGGGGTGTCATAGAAGAAATCAGAGTTCTACATGAGCTCCATCTTGATTGACTGTATACTATGTACTCAATCTTTCCTAGCCTTGATATGTAACTGGGATAGGGACAAGACCCCAGTGTACACATCATATAGGTTGTTTTGGGCCCACAAATACTATAGCTACTATAGATAAATCTGTGAACACTTTATCATGCCATTGTACACCCTAATTTTCCTGACTGAATGCAACTACATGTCCGTAGAAGCATTCAAGGTCGTCAAGGAATATGGAGACTATTATTTGAATGAGGAAGGATTGTACATAAGAATGTATGGGGGTTCCAGAGCACCTTCTCTACTCCCTAAGTATACCACTGATTATGTAATGCACAAAGAGGTAGTTAGGAAAGTTTATATTGATGGTGTAGGAAATTTTCTTTTCAAACATAAGAAGGCACCCTATCCCGCAATACCTTTCTAGCTTTTAAGTTATAAGTTTTCAAAGCTAAAACAGACTGCAGAGTTTGTTCAGGAGCTAGAGCATTTCCATTTTGGTGAAATGAACTTTCACAGGAATGACTCCCGAAATAAGGTGGAAGATCACTGCAAGGAGGCAAGCATTCATTTTGAATATACCAACTTTTGGGACAAGGATGAGGAAAGATGCAGGAGTGCAAAGAACATGACCGCCCTAAAAAAGAGGTTCAAGTAGAAAATAGCTACTATGGGCGGAAAGGGAAAAACTTCAGAGAAAACTAAAACATTAGAAGAAGAAGAGGCCAAAAAGAGACAAGAAGATGCTAGAAGGCTAGCACGGGAGGCAGAGAGTTGGCTGAAGAATGAAGAAGAAGAAAGAAAGAGAGTTGTAGAGGAAGCAGCAAGGAAGGAAGAGGAAGAGAGAAAGAGAAATGAAGAAGCAGAGATAAAGAAAAGACATGAAGAAAGTGAAGGTCTGAGATTAACCGGATCTCAAAAATACCAACAGACTATTGAGTAGATAGATACATAGGGGGAACAGGATCACATAGAGCAAGGACACGAAGAATCTAATCCTAATCTCCAGGAGCTTGTTGCATTTTCTAGCACTACATTGGGGTAAGCTTCATTCTTTGGAATGAATTTAATTCCTTTCATGCCTAAAGAAGGGGAGGAAGTACCTGATTTCAGTACTATTTTCTATGACAATGAGAAGAAAAGGATTGTAAAAAGAACAGAGAAAAAGGTTGAAATAGGAGGACAATCGGGAAAGATGATAACTGATAAAACCATGGTGCATGGAATGGATGCAGACCCAAGATTGATAGCAAGATTTGGGGTGGCATTAACCGAAGCAACTGAAGATAATGTCGACAGGCTGATGACAGATCTCGAGCAGTCAAGAAAGAATGCAACAAAATTAAACGAAACACTGAAGAAGGAGAGGGATGAAGGTCATAAGCTAAAGAGGAAATATGAGGACATGATGAATGAAATGAGGACTTCAAGAACAGAACTCTAGATTTTGCAAGCAAATAAGGAAGCTTTAGAAGTTTTTGCAGGGAAAACGGAAAAGGAAGCTCAGAACAACTTAGTAGAATTACAAAGGCTATAGGTAGAGCATCAAGTGTTGAAAACTGAGAAAAATGATCTTCAGGTATCCTATGAAACTCTAAGTGTAGAGACGGACTAGTGACGAAGTAGAATTTCTGAGTTAGAAACAGAGAAGGCCGCCACAGAGGAAAGAGAGAAGCAATATCAAATGTAGGTGGCAACCCTTGAAGAGCAGAATACTTCATTGACAGCATCACTGAAAGATGATATGGAACAGGACAGACTTCCAGCCTTTAAAAGAACATGTTCTAACTTAGAGAAGGAAGATCCATCAATTACAAATGTGCATTGAGGAAGAAAGATGTAAGATTTTACAAATAGATAACAGATCAGAAGAAATTTTGGAGACTGCTTCATATTTTCTGGACGGATATCAAGAGATTTAATGTGGATAGAAACAAATAAGGAAACTCCTGCAGAGCTACTAGTTAAAGACCAGTAGAGTTTAAAGCAAGAATATGATTTATTGGAGTTTGCAATCAATGTTGCGGAAGAATTCAAGAAAAATGTAAAGAAAATGAAGGGAGCATGTGTTGAATACTGCAAGAGGGCGCTTGCTACATACAATAGATGCCAGATTTCAACAGAGAGGAGATTGGATGCAATACCAAAGCATAAATTGTTTATAGAGCATCTACAGAATAGATATCAGGAAGACGAGCAAGAGATCCAACAAGTAAAGGATCTAGATGAACGAATTCTAAAGAATGTAGTGGCACATGCAGCTGTAAGTATACATCTCCTAGAGGATCAGCTCCACCTGAGTCCTGCAAGAATAGAAGGGGTAAGGAACCAGGTAGCCAAATATGAGATAAATATCCGTTTTCTGGAACCCTCCAGAATTGAAGGTATAGCAGCGGAGGCCCAGGCATGGAAAACATTCATCAACAACCAAGATGTCCCCTCTTCATAAAGTGTTTAAATTTTTTTTTGATTTAAAATGTAATATATTGTATAAATTATGAGCACATACTACAAGACAAAATTTTGGAAGTGGAAGGTTGGGGAAGCCCAAAAGTCATTGAGGGGCAACCCAAGGGTTTTGCTTTTTGTATAAATATAGGAGAGCTTAGATGTAGAAGGAACTTCTTTCGTAGGAAATTTTTTGAGAGTATATTGTAAGAAGAACTATTTCCTTTTACAATAAAGAGTTCTAAGTTTCTGCTGGAGAAAGTTTGGTGGAATGTTTCAAATGTTTTGCTATGGATCAGTTGAATGTGAACTATTTCATTTTCATCTTACTTCCATTAACTGTGAGATCGTTCTAACTCATTGAATTTTTGTTCATGTTATGAATGTACTCTAGTTTATTCTGTGAAATTTCCACTATGAGTAATGAAGGTTGTGAATAACAATAAGCTATCTTGTTGTTCATATTTTTTTTAATGTTCATGTGTTCAAAAATAAATAATAGCTATCTATATTTTTTTTTCTAATACATGCACAGAAATACATTACTCATTGTTAACTGATAATTATGCTCCTTAGGGATAGGTTAATTAGTTATAGTTAGTTTCTTGCTGTTTGTGATTTAGATGCGAGAGAGGTAAGAACCTGTACATCACATTGTGACCCTCCTCGTTATCTCTATCAATTTGCATTTTTAAATAGGCACTTGCACGTCATAACTTAAACACAAAAACTAAAAATATACACAGTGGACCGGGCAGTAATTGGTAAAACATTTTAATTTGTTACTTCACGTATGGTAGCCAGACCATAAACCGGACAGACTCCCCATACCAAACAGTAACGGGCTAATTGGGAACGTTTATTGGGGAGAATCCCTTACTGTTGTTACCTATGATTTTCCAGGCATCAACAATACGTCATCCAAGATATACTGGGTTTTTCATATGGCCTATTGGAATTCAAATGATGCTTTGTAATCCAGTGTGGACAATTGGATATGCACTTGTTACATGGCGTTTCTTTGAAAAGCTAATCAGGTATCCATACATATTTCAGTTAATCTGAATATTCAGTTTACTTTTGTATCTTTTTAGCTTGAGGAAATCTGTAATTTTACCTTTAAATAAATGGAACTGCTATTTTGTTTCAGTTGTGATGATTGATGCGAGTTTCTTTTCCTTGACCTCACTGGAAAAAGACACGAGGAATTCTTCTTGCGACATTTCTTTCATCGGGACTACGAAGAGTATGCAAAGAGAGTACCTTCTGGATTACCTTTCATAAAGGGAAGCTTTCTAGAACTCATGAGTAATGCATGGGTCCCTTGTTGAATAAATATTCAGTTTTTTATCATCTTGGCTTTCTTACAACGGGTGTTAAGAAGTGGGGATTGTTGTTGGTTGCAGGGGATGAAAACACTGAACTTAAGAAGTGGATTTTGGGGCTGAAACTGAATGAGAAGATACCTGATTGTTTCTTTTTGACATACATGGATTACCAAGTATAGAAAGAAACATAACTCGTTTATGTTCTTCAAAGGTGATAACCATGCCTCTCCTATGACAAGTAGATTATGAACAATGCACATTGCCACCTGTCCAAATTAAACATTGACAATAATATTGGACCCCAGATCGCTGCCCCTGGTTGGAAGTTGTAGTCAACTAATAAATGAATCGAACAGATTTTGTCATGTATCATAGGATTGGGAAGGTTTCTTCCATATTTTACACACATTCAATTTGTTGTAGCAGTATTGGAAGAAATAAATCTGAAAGGTGACATGCTATTTATATTTTGATGTGGAATGCTTCATTTCCTCTTACAGTCTACTATTTATAAAAAACTTAGGTGTCTCCATTTCCAGTTGATAAGAAGAGTATTGATCAAATAGATACCATGGAAACAATGAGTTCAAATGACTGCAAATGATCGCTGAACTCTCTGACTTTGGGACCTGATATATTTTCCAGATTACAGTTTCAAGTCCATATAATCTATTATGAATGTGGAAGGGCAATCTGGTCTTGGTCACAATTGGATAGAGAGCAAAGGAGCTGTGTGGAAAGATTGAAATATTTGGGCAGTTGTTAATCACAAGCATCCGTTAACCATGAGTTTATGTGAATTAACACAACAATGGATATGCATTCAAGTTGTATAGATATTTGTTTCTTCTCTCTTTATCTCAGTTGCCATTTTAAAAATTATACTGCTTTATCATTTTATATCTCATTTAAGACTTGAGCTTGAGGTGCATTCCCTCCCTATCTGGTATTGTCCTCGACAAAATGATTTCCCATCTTCTCTGATTAGCTCCTCTGTGGTGGCCTTTATTGGCCTGCTTCCCACCACAGGGACTCTGCGAGCCCTTTATGGCTCACTCTGGGCCCAAGGAGTCTGTGTATGATGCCATTGCTTCTCGTAGTCCTTTGGTCTATTGAACTACACTTTTATTTTTCTTTTGGTTCGAGGACTTTTGATTGAGCACAACACTCAGAGCTGGTATCCTATGTGGTTAGAACTTAGAAGTTCCCAATCTTTTTATGTAGTTGTGGCCAATTCCTCTTGTGTATTCCAAGCTGCTTTGCAACTTTAATTTGTCATGAGCCTAAAAGGTTGTTGACCCTTGCCTTTGAAGAGGGTTGGCCTCAAAGTTGATTTTTCCCGGATTTGAAAGTGTTTTCCCAAGCCTAGTTGGGGTTATGATGTTCTAAGTTAAACAAACTATTCTTGTATGCTAACATGGAAAATACATCTCTCTTATCTTATTTTACACCTTATGAACACCTTTAATCTTGTTAGCATTAACAATTGGCATAGAAGCACATTTTGGCTTTTGAATTTGACAGTGACCATAAGTTGTTGTCGTTCTATGATGAGGCTAAAATTATTAGAGTAATTTTTATGGTTCAATATGGATGGAATTGTTCCCATCAAACATGTTATATTTGATTTGTTTGTCCTCTTCAAATAGGTTGTTATATATATTTCTTTTTAGAGTTAAGGTTAACACAAGCTTTCTAAAATTTTTATTTAGTTAATATTTTATTTAACTACCCTATGTTAGCTTTCCCTTTTTGAAGTTTAGATTAACATCGATATTGTAATTTTTTTATTTAGTTAATATTTTTATAAGTTCCACTTGTCAACTTTACTTTGAGTATAAAATTACACTTCTTTGTCATAATGGGTTTTAGAAAGGGCATGTTTACCCAATATCTAATTTCCCACAATTTGGAATGAGCTTCATCCATAAGATCCTACTTGGTCTGGTTATGTCTATGGAGGTCACAGGTTCAATTCTAGAAGGGGTTGGGGTCTCACATATTGACTCGTCATAGTGAAGCTGAAAGGGTAGGAATCCCCTTGATGTGAAGTCTAAAATCAATATGATCTATGCTTTAATGGTATATGTAGCAAGCTGTAGGGTTGCACATATTAACAGGTCATAGTGAACCTAAAAGGGTAGGAATTTGTTTGATGTGAAGTATTGCTAACTTTGATCTATGATTTATTGGTATATGTGGCTTGGAGGTTGTTTCATATACTCTTGGGAGGTTGCTAAGTTCCCATTGTTAAAAAAAGGATCTTACTTTTCCTTTATAAATTCCACAATCCTAGAACTCATTTGATTTTTTATCCTCTTCAAATGAGTTCTTATATATATTTTCCTTTTTGAGTTGAGTTGACTCAGACTTTGTACAATTTTTATTTGGTTAATATTGACATTTTAAATTGTCACATGTAATCTTTTCCTTTTTGAATTTTTGGTTAACACTGACATTGTAAAAGTTTTATTTAGTTAATATCTTTACAAGTGCCACTTGCTAGCTTTACTTCAAGTACGAAATTACACCTGTCCCTCATAATGGGATTTGGAAAGGACATGTCTGCACAATAACTAATTGATCACAATTTAGATTGAACTTCATCTATAAGATCTTACTTGGTCTTTATAACTCTGAGTCTCATTATAATACAAAATTTAAAACCTACCTAGAGTACTATACTATAAATGAGGAGAAATTCTAACTATAAGATGCTAAAGAAAACCTACTACTTATCAAATTCGAATTCCAATTCCAACGATGTTTTAATTTTGAATCTTAGGCATATTTATGTCTTTAAAATTGGATGGAGTTGATTACACCTTCAAATCATATTCTAAATCAATAGATAAGTGCTTTGAAACTAATAGATGACAACATGGGTCAAATTCAATTGAACATTTTCTTTGTTTCTTCCTAATTCTCATAATACTAGGTATCTCTTCGTCAAAACACTTTCTATCAAAGACAGGTCCTTGTTCTAACCTTTTACAATGTAGTTATTGAAAATAATGATCCAATTCCTTAAGCATTCCTTATGAATTTAATATTTAGATGCAGAGTTTGGTTATGTTGTAGTATTGGAAAAAAAGTGGTGAGTTGCATTTATTCCTTTATCTTGTTCTCTATCTTATTATAAGTATATAAAATATTGAGAAGCCATAGATTATCTATTTTTCTCTTTTGTGCCAAATAAATATTCAGGAGCTATATGTTTATGCTTATAAGGAATTTAACATAATGTAAAAATTGTTGTGTTGGGGGATGAATATGGTTGTTTGTTTCTCATATAGAACAACAAGTACAAGATCTATTTCAACCTAACCAACCTAACCAATGGAAGACTTTCAGAACCTTTCTTGGAATTTTCGAGTTGTACGTGTTGCAAAGCAAGGAATACATATTGTGATAAAATTTCATGTTGTTATATTATAAATTGTAACATTCATGGCAAGTATTTTGGAACATGTGCTTTGACATTGACTTCATGTGGTTGCACCATAGAGACCACGTGTGCATGAACTCATTGACCTTAGACCTAATTGTTGAACTTATTTTTGATTTTATATCATCCATTCTCGACTGGTTTGAGGTAGAGAAAGCTTTTTTATTTTTTAAATTGATGATTGGGAATTGTTGTAGATAAATGATGAAATTGGTTCAAGTGAAAGAACAAATTAGTTATTTTCAATAGTACAATTAAGATTATATTCTTGGAAATTGTAGGTTTTGTTTGAAAACAATATAAGATATGTATAAGATAGGACAAAGAAAGAGAAACTAACTTAGTTCTATCTTTTTATCATTGTATATGTCCTTTGTGTATGACCTAAAATCAAACTTCAATTTGCCAATATTGATCCTACATCAATAATTGACCGACAAGACACATCAAATAGAATAACATACATTATATCATGTCATCTCAACATGAAATCATTCGACGTTGTCCACATAGTATTATCGTTGAAGTGATTGATGTGCTCAAGAATTATGTTGATCAATGTTGGAGTCCACACCAATCTCATAAACAATCCACAGATTTCTAAGTATCACAAGATTAATTTATTATCATTTCAATTGGCTATGCAACTCCATCCTAATGGAAGTCTCATATATTTTATTGTACAAGTATATATCAAATCCATTTCTAAAATACTCTATTATATTGACATTGATCTCTCTCAAACTATTGCTATAGCAACAACCACAATAATTCCTACACATCACCGTCGATCAACTATTCTCTATAGCTCATTTATTTCACTTATTTACCACAATAATTCCTATGTCACCGTCGATCAACTATTCTGTATAGCTCATTTATTTCACTTACAATAAATGTAAAGTTGAGCCAATTACTTACATCTTGATCTAATATTTATTTAGAATTATCTCTATGTTTATTTCCCATTTCCATTCTTGTATTCATGTGTTCTACCTATTTTGTTTAATTTTTTGGGGGGATCTATTATTTGTTCCAAGTTGCTTCTTCATTTATATCTCATTTCCATTCTTGTATTAATGTGTTTGATTCCCCCCCCCCTCCAATCAACTGCATGTGTTAGAGTCTTCTAAGTAGTTCTCCTTCCTTAGTGCAAGGATTGTACCAAGGATTAGTTATTTGGTTATACTTTTGACAACTGAACTAAGCAGGACATCGAGTGAGATCCACAATACTTATGGAGGTAGTCATCCTATGGACTTGACCAATGACCTTCTACTTGTAATTCATTAACATTTAAACACTTGTCTAACCCATCAAGCTAAATTTGTTTAAGTTATCTTAGAACGCTCTATATTTAGGTTTAACTACATGGGAAATAAATCAATGCCTTCAGCTATAAAAAATCAGCCCAACTACATCAAGCATTTGTTTGGTTGAGTAACCATTTTCAATAATTCACTAGATTGTTTTGATCGATGCATCATGGCTTACTTAGTTATAGCACTTTGGATTGAGAATGCTTAAAAAAAACATGCAAAATCCTTAATCCTAAAATCCTACAGCTATCACTTAAAGGTGGAGCACTATTTGCACCATTGTGACCACTAGACTAGATGATTCTACCACCATTGTGACCACCTTTACAAGAGTCAAGTATCTTGTAACCACTTTTATAAAATTTAAACGTGGGTGAAAATTAAAACAATACCTCCTTTACACTAACTCAATTAACTTTCCTTTTATAACTAAAACTAAAAATACACCATCGAAATCATGTCACGTTAACAGTAGTGAAGATCAATTTTAAAACTACTTTATTAAATGATTTTCTAACATAATTTAATTTTTTCTCTCATCCAACCTCTCTATCGTATCAAATAGCCTATCGAGCCACAGATGACTTGCATATAAAGGTACTATATTTGACTAAATAATGACAATTAAAACAATACCTCCTTTACACTAACTCAATTAACTTTCTTTTTATAACAAAACTGAAATACACCACCAAAATCATGTCACGTTAACCGTAATGAAGATCAATTTTAAAACCACTTTATTAAATGATTTTCTAACATAATTTAATTTTTTCTCTCATTCAACCCCTCTATTGTATCAAATAGCCCATCCAGCCACGGATGACTTGCACATAAAGGCACTATATTTGACTAAATAACTAACTTTCACAATAAACAACTCATAAATCACCCATCCAACCATCATAACTTACAGACAAAGGCACTAAATAACTAACTTTCACAATAAACAACTCATAAATCACCCATCCAACCATCATAACTTACAGACAAAGGCACTAACTTTAACTAAATAACTAATTTTTTTTCCCAATTCTAAAAAACTAAATAACTAATTTTTTTTTCCCAAATCTAAAAAAATAAAATAAGATTATGTCAAACTGAACGAACATTAAATAACCAACTCATAGTGTGCTCCCACTGTGTTTATTTTTTTATTTAGTTGCTTACAAATAATAAGCAAATTGTACCGAATAGGCCAGTGACGTAGACCATGCTAGAATGATATCCGCATTCAATGTGGGCACTAAGTCAAGGGTCAAGTCCCAGTGAGAGACCAAAGCCCAGTGGGTGTTGAACAATGCCTTGGAATCACACTCAAATTCCAAGACCATCCCACCATTCAATCCCGACACGATCAGTGACGAGGGATTTACGTTGTGTGTCCACATACCGAAATAGGGATTTACGTTGGTTTGAACTCTTAGATCCCGAATTTTGCATTTATTCATCCGGGAAATTGATATATATTATTCCATCCTTCCCATTCTTTCCTGGAGTTCACTGTGAGTTGCATGGGCTTCGCCATCCTAGCAAACTCTTCTCCCCTCCTACAAAACCGTCCGCCTGTTGGCCAACTCTTCCAGATTTAGAATCGATACTGTCTAGCGCTTTTATTGTGGCCAACCAGCTTCAAGGATACTAACGGGACCGTCTGAAAAGATTCAGTTCGGTAGTTTTGGGGAAGATCTGACATCAATATCATCTTCAAAGAACGTGGTATCTGAGTAGTTTTATCTTCATTTGAGTTAATTTTCATGTTCTCAGTGTCTATATAAGAAAATTTTGCCAGTAAAAAAGAACAAAACAGTTGTTTCTTTCCGTGTTGAATTTAAAGGCGCAGGGGTTTTAGAGCTTTATTGATTTTTTAGGGCTGTTGCAGGAAACTAGATAATTAGGGGTTTGGAAAAATTTGGGCTTGAGAATTATAGTTTTCAGTATTTTTGAAGGAATTTTCCAGTGTTTCGTCGATAGTGATCTCTAGAAGGTATGGCATCAAACATTCCTCCGTGCTCGTTGGAAAACAAATTGGCTTCTGGTATTTGGGATTCTAGTGTTTTTGTTTTAAATGAATTTATAAATCCAAACACTGGGAACATGGATGGCGGTAGAAATGTTATTTTGGTCGAAGAGGAGCATGTTAATTCTGGTAATATTGATTTTGTTAGATGTGTTGGTGAACATAGTCCCTTGAGCAACGGTTGTTGCGAGGATTTTAGGATTAGTGGTTCTGTTAGAGAGAGTGGCGACTTATGTTCTTTGAGTAATACTGATTTTCATATTGAAGGTTCTGGTTCGAGGGGTAATTGGAAGGACAGAGAGGATTTTACGGTTGCCTCCCTGGGAAGCAATAACCGTATCGATTGTACTACCATGCTAAGTGCTGCTGCCGACTGGATGAATACTTTGCAAGTGGAAGGTGAGAATTTTGAAGAGACTACTTGTTACAGTGACATGTGTCCAGATTTGACAAAAGAAACGACGAAGGAAGATTCTGATTGCAATGCCATCGAAACTTGTCGAGGGCAGCATGAAGCTGCTTGGGCGCCGGTGCCTTCCTATGAACCTCCTAATCTGAATGAGTTAAGTCACTATGGAGATTATGAACCCATTTGTTGGGACGCCATTGAAACAACACGGGTTGAGTCTCGAGCTACTGCTTCTGATGTGGTGTCTTGTGATGAAGATTACGAATCAATTCAGCAGCATGAATTCCTCGACAAAATAGAATTAGCAGACCCTAGCTACAAGGGAGCTCATTTGACATCCATGAAAGACACTGCGTTATTAGGAGACTTTGAAGCTTATATTGAAACAGGCATCTTAAGAGAGCTGGAGGAAAGTAATGATAGACAGCATAAAACTACTTGGGAGCCGGTACCTTACTCTGAACCTCCTAATCTGAATGAACCCATTTGTTGGGATGCGTTTGAAGCACCACGGGTTTTGCGTGGAGCTACTGCTTTTGATATGGTGTATTGTTATGAATATTACGAATCAGTTAAGCACGATGAATTGCTCAACAAAATAGAATCAGTAGACTGGAGCTACAAGGGAGCTTATTTGACATCCTTGAAAGATGGTGCGTTAGTGGGAGACTTCCAAGCTTCTGGTAAAGCCGGATTCCCCAGACAGCTGGAGGAAAGTAACGATAGAAAGCAATTGACCCCTGCAAAAGATACGGATGACACTGGTAAAATTCGAGTGCAAGCTGCTTTAGGAGATCTTTCTATGAAGGCATCAGCTTGTTATGGTTCTTGCCAGATTGATCAGGGTGGAACTAAGGCTGTTTTGAGAAGTATGGAAGCTTTCAGTGATGGAGAACTACAAAGAGTAAGACCCAATTTTTGGCTTTTATTAAGCCTTCAGTATTTGGACCTGCAAGATCTTATTTCAGTTGAAAAAGTTTGCAAGTCCTTGCATACTGCGGTGAAAGATGAGCCTTTTCTATGGCAAAATATACGCGTGGATTATCCTCTAAGCGAAAGGCTCACTGATGATTCCCTCTTAGAACTTGTTGCGAGGTCTCAAGGTCGTCTACGAAATTTGAGTTTAGTGGAGTGCAAGAAGATTACAGATGATGGACTAAAGCGAGTGCTGGACATAAGTCCAAATCTTACAAAGGTTAGTATCTGTGTTTGTTAGTTTTTCATTTTATGAAATTTCTAGAGGAATTTGTTGTTAGTTTTAAAGATATTTATACTTTCTGAATATAGATCTCGTGCATTTTGGCATGATAAGTAATGTCAGACAGTTTTATTGAGCTATTGTAGTTTAGGGAAACATAATCGTACTTTATGTTTTCAAACCGGGCTCCTGAAAGGATGTATTTGCATGTTAATTGGACCCCTAGGTTCCTTCAGATACAAGGATGAAAGGATAGAACTTAAAAAATTAGTAGAAACTTTATTTGTTTTTAAGGAAACATAGGTAGAATTCGCTCAAAAATGTTCAAAGCTTCAAACGAAGCACTTGTACAGCTCTACTATTTGGTATTCCATATGCTTTTTTATTATTGTCTTCTGTTCCTCAATAAAGAATGCACAAACTAGCGGAGCTCCTCCGCTTGCGTGCTATGTCTTAATTCTCATTAGACATCTGGAAACATGGGAAGATAATGCATTTCTTTAAAATGTTGTATGGTAGGTAACTTGTAGATTGTTCTCTTCTTAAGTTTGTCCAATTTTTTCAGAACCATATTGTGCATTGATTGTTGTCTTGCCATTTAGTTGTCATTGATTGTATGGGTCACTTGTTTATGGGTTTTGTAGTTATGTTTGCTGGCAAGCCAAAAAGTAACTGCAGATGGCATTGTAAGAAATATCAGAGCACACAAAGAACGCAGCAAGACTGGATTGAAGCAGCTGAGAATTGCTGGTCTTTATGGGGTAACAAGAGATCACCTTGAGCAGTTGAATTACCTTTTGGATGGTGGTTTACAGCAGAGGTCTCAAACAGTAAAACCACGGTTTTATCCGAATGGTCTATATGCCAATTATGCGCTTTCACAGGATGATGACAGTACAATTGATGTTGAAGCTTGCCCTAAATGCGGGGTTGTAACCCTTGTTTATGATTGCACCAATGGAAGTTGCCAAAATCCAAGCGAGTGTCGGGGTTGTGACTTGTGTATTCTTCGTTGTGACGTGTGTGGAAAGTGTGTTGATGGTAAAAGTGAACGTATATTTGTGCTGAATAAGCATGTGCCATCCGGTGTTGATATGCAATGTGTTGACTGTGTAACTTGTGAACCACCAAGATTCAGAAGAAGAAGAATTGCCATATGATATTACTAAGAAGACTACTAAGCAGTAAAGCAGCACGTGGCCTCACTGTATATAGTTGTAAAGTACCAAACAAGAAGACTAATAAGCAGCAAGGCAACAAGTGGCTTCGTTGTATATACTAGTAGACCATACGTGGTAGTAAACAGCATGTGGCGTCATTGTATATAGTTGTAAAGTACCAAACAGTTGTAAATATTGCAAATATTGTATATAGTTGTAAATTCGTGTGGCCTTACTATGTATATGTATATATTGTATATAGTTGTAAATTACCCATAATTATAAAATTCAAAAATTCATTGTATATATTGTATATAATTGTAAATTACCCACATTTGTATTTTTCACATACATTTATAGTGAATGAGAAGCAATATATTATGTTGATATGCTAGGTTTTAAGAATTACTAAATACTTTCAAGCTTGTCAACATTGATTGAAGAGTTAAAGTTAATAACAAATTTGTAAAATTTTACTTTGTTAATTTTGTTTTTAACTACAATATTTTGTCTTTTTCTTTTTGAATTTTAGGTTAACACCTACATTATAAAATTTTAATTTAGTTAATATTTTTATAAATGTTAACCTGTCATTTTTACATTGAGTAGGGACATTGATTGGTTATTGTAAAGATAAAAATGTAGACATCTCATTGATGTAAAGGTTGTTGCATATATACTTTTGGATGTTGCTAAGTTCTCATGGTTTAACACAAAATAAGACCTTAATTTATCTTTCTAACTTCGACAATCCTAGAACCCATTTCATTTTTTATCCTCTTTAATTGGGTTGTTATATATATTTTCTTTTTTGACTTAACACCAACTTTGTAACAAAAATATTCAGTTAATATTGTTTTTAATTACCACATGTCATTGTTTTGAAGTTTATGTTAACAACAACATTGTAAAATATATATTTAGTTAATATTTTATAAGTGTCACTTATGAGTTTTACTTGGAGTACTTTACGGTCATAATGTTTTTAATTGCCACATGCCATTTTACTTGAAGTATAAGTTAACATCAATATTGTAAAAAAAATTATTTAGTTAATATTTTTATAAATGCCATTTACTAGCTTTACTTTGAGTACAAAATTAAACTTCACTGTCACAATAAGATTTAGAAAAGACATATCTATACAATAATTGATTCCTTATAATCTGAATTGAGCTTTATCAATTTTACTTAGCCTTGTAGCTTCCAACATAATTAGAATATAAAATATAAAACTTACCTAAAATACAATACAATAAACTATGAAGAATGTTAACTCTAAGATAACAAATAAAAGCTATTCTACTACTTCTGAAACCATACAATCAAAGCATATTCTAAATCAAAGCTTTCCATCAAAGTCAAGTCATTGTTCTAACATTTTGTAGTGTAACTATTAAATACATAGTTTGGTTATTCCGCAGTACTGGAAAAAATGGTGAGTTACATTTATTCATTTATCTTGTTATATATACAGAGGAGCCATAGATTATCGAGAGAGCCTGTTTTTCTGGTTATAGAGAATTCAACCTAACGTAACCATAGCAGCGTTGGGTCATTTGTTTCCATATATGACAACAAGTACAGGATGTATTTCTACCTTTCTCGGAATGCTCGAGTAGTACCTTTCTCGGAATAAATCGTAATCGATTCGGTTGCAACTTGCACCATAAAGAACTCATCCACCTTGGACCTACTACGGGATCGAGGTACAGCAAGTTTTGTTTATTTCACATTTTTATTTTATTTATTAAATTGATTGTTCCGAATGGTTATGGAGAAATGAGAATATTTGTTGAACACATTACTTATTGAAAGTATATATTTTTGGAAAATGTAGGTTATTTTAAAAAAATGTAAAATATATATTTGGGTAGTTGTGTAAATTTTATACGTTAAAGATAGAAAAACAAAGTTAATTGTATATTTTTATTAAGCTATATTCCCTTTGTGTATGAGATTGTATTGGCTTATTTTAATATATATTTTGGAATTGCAAAAATGATATTTGTATTTAGCTGTAATTTCTTGGATTTGCAATGCCAACAACTAATCATAGAATGGTATTATTATTTCCCCGACAAGGGGATATATATGAATAGGTTAGGCCAATTATTTCGATTAATTTGTAGCAATTTCAATAAAAACATATAATTTTTGCTATAGTTGTATCAATTTTTTTTTGGAATTATTTAAATCTTGATTTATCTTACTTCTTATTGGTTTATATACGTGACATAGGCCTGGGACTTTGTACCCCAAGACCCGGCGGTGAGCTTGTGTAAGCATAAAATGATCATTTTGTTCGTGACACCCTGCCCTGTGTGGACGAAAATACGGCCCGCAGACTGTTGTTGACACCATGTACATCTGACAGCCTTAAACACCTCCGACAAGAAATGCAGTGGCCTTCTCTTGCTACATGCAAGGCCATGCAAAGGGGCAACTCATGCATGCGATCGCTCTGTCTTGCCACTTGCAAGGCCATGCAAAGGCTCATCCATCCGATCGCTCCCTATTTAACATTTGCAACGTTGTGGCAATACAGATAGGTAAACGTTTTCATTTTACAAAGTTATGCTCTAAGGTAATTTTTGTGGAAAGACTGCATTTGTAAGTTTTGTTTTTTCCAGTGTGTGACGTTTATTTTTTACTGCATTTAAATTTTATGTATAATGCAGAGCTAAAACAACTATGCGTGTGTACCAGGGGAAGCTTTTAGCCAGAGTTGATTTCTTTAATGGGTTATAACGATGATCAACTCCTCTATTTCTATCTGCCATGGGTCAATTTGAGAAGTCAGATCACTCTATAACAATTTAATGATTGTCATTAGGCATAGATCTTACAAATTGTAAGTACAGTTCACTCTCATGCAAAAATATTGAGCAAACATTTGGCAAGTCTGACGTTAGCTTGGTAGTGTGGACTCCGTAGGAGGATTCTTCTGCCTGATGTCACTATTTATGAAGGTGGTGTGTTAAATTTGAAGTTTAGGGTTAGAATATTGCAGAACGTCAAAGAAGGAATAATCCAGCAACTTGAGGATACAATCACTAACAGCTGCATTCATCTTTGGACATTCTTTCACAAGTAATTCGAGGGCGTATTGATTGAGAGAGTTCAGTGCGATCGGGCCTTCCTGAGGAGGAGTGCAGTCTTTATAAAGTCAAGGAGTAGATGCAGGGATCTCAAATCTTAAAGGGGGGCCATAGCATAAATGAGTTTTTTTTTAAATGAATTTAGTTCCATTTTCATAGCAAGTGGAAAGAAAATTTAAGAAATCTAACCGGTTGGTGCATTTTATAGAGTAATTTTTAATTGCAAGACTTCTTCAAATTCGCACACTTTCATCGTTGCGTGTAGAAAGTTTGGAGTGTAGTGATTTTTGAAGGTTTCTCTGTTTCGACTTTCTATTATTAATTTGAAAGTATTGATTTGTCCATGGCATTGCTGGCTCTGATCCCAAATCTTGCCAAGGTGGTGGTTTTTTTTTAAATGTAAGTAACAATTTAATTGTATGAGGGTTTCCCGGAGGTTTGGGTTGAGCCCATGGGCTCGTGAGCATTTTAACATTGCTTTCAATGAAAGAAGAACACCAAATTACACCGTGTGTAGAAAATGTCGTAAATTGAAATACACAAATACAACTAATGCCAAAGTCATTGGTCTTCTTGATCGTTGTTGATAATTTGCAATAAGTTTAGTTGGGTAAAATTGTTGGACTGTACAACAATCTTTAAATAAAAATAATAATATAATATAAAAAAGAATTTAGTCATGAAACAACCTTGTTACAAGCTAAATAATTAAATTGAATGAGTGGATATGCATTGTGATGATCAGAGTATTGGGATACCTAGAAGGAAGTGTATTGATCACTGGTTTATGCAAGACCCACCGATGCATTGATGAGAATGGATGAATTCAATGCATTGATCACTGGTTTATGCAAGACCCACCGCTGCATTGATGAGAATGGATGAATTCAATGCATTGATGAGAGAATGACTCAATTCAATTCAATGCATGATTGAAAGACATTTGTATTGAATATTTTGTGACTATATTTTGAGTAAGAATTATTGAAATGTCAGTTTTGGGTTGTTGAAATTGTATAATAAAATATACACAAAATGTAGTTTAAGTTGCTAAATCTAATTATAAAATCAAATTGCAATTTAAACAATCAAATATTAATTTTAACCATACTTAATATTCCAATAAAATTTTATTAAAAAAAATCATCTATGATCTTGGTTGGTTCTTGGTGATTGTGGTGGGGTGACCTGAAAATAGTCTCTTGGTTTGCTTGGAATGCATCACATTTGATGCGTGTATGCATTACACTTGATGGACCTTGGTGGTTGTTGTGGCTACTAGATGGCCTCTTGTGTTCATTCAAATATGTTACATTCCATGTGTGCATCACATTTGAGTTCATGAAGAGCATGGCATCATTGTCTGAAGGCATGGAAGTGCATATGTACCGAAGAAGTAACACAGAAAACGAAGAAGTAACACAGAAATAAAAAATACCCAGAAGTAACACAGAAATAAGCGCAATATTTGTAGGGACATGTGGAAAGCTGGTTGTGAATAAAAAAGTCTCAAGATTTTAATAGTCTTTTAATAGTTTCTAGACTTATATGTTCTATATTCTTTAACATTAATGTATTTAATTTTAGATTGTTTAATATTGGTTGAGATTATTATTGATTAAAATAGTATGTATATAAACCACTTTAAATTATGGTTGTGTTAGTAAATAAAATAACAATGTATTAAAATAACTTTTCCCTCTATCTTAATTATTTACCCTTCAATTCTATTTAATACTCTTCCGCCATTGTCTCCAACTAATCCAAATCCCTACAAATACATAGAGAAAATCGGTCTGCAATTTTCAATTTATCCTTCCACTTCTGGATTTGTAATTTCTTCATCAGTAAATAGGTATCAATGAAGTTTCAGAGTACGGATATCTGCACTCCAAATATGGATGAAAGATGGAGGTCATCGGTAAGCCTTGAAGAACCATGCCAAGAATATTTATGGGTTCGTTGATTTTCCAGTAGTGGTAACCTGATGAGCATCCATTACACATTATGGATTTTATTATTGTAAATTTGGACTACTTCTTGAATTCTTCATGTTATTATATATTCTCTTTAATAGTAACTAGACAGTTTGACATCTGTATAGAAAATCCAAAGCTCTTTGAACTTTGAGCTTTCATTCATTCATGCATTTATCCTTTATACTTTTATCGCAATATTTTATATACAACACAGCTGCAGCTACGGTCTACAAATGACCAAAACCACTGTGCCGAAACTGCTGATTCCATTGCAATGTGGCCCACAACACACTTCAAGCCAGGCGCATATGAACTGCCATGCGACAACCAACTCTCCTGTTTGTCGCACAAAATCTTCATTTTCTTTTTCTGTTTTGTTGGCTTCATTCTTTGCTTGCTTGCTTTTCACCTACAGACATAGAAGACTAGGAATACCAGCTTTGCTTGCTTGCTTGCTTTTCACCTACAGACTTAGAAGACTAGGAATACCAGCTTTGCTTGCTTGCTTACTCGCACGATGTTACTGGAATACCACTAAGTGAAGAAGTCAATCACTTCGTTTACTGGCACGATGGAAGAAACCGCCTGGTTTCCACAACGGCTTTGACATGTGTCCAGTTTGGCCCTGCATCGTCTAGGTAAATTGTAAGTAGATGCACAAAATAGAGAAGAATAATGGGAAATCGGGTTCTTGTTTATTGCAATTCTTAGGCAAATAATATATTTTATATTTTAACTCAGTTAAAACTCATTTTCATGTCAATTCAGTTGGAAACCACAAGTCTGAATTTGTATGTTAAACAAAATATAACACTTTTTTTTTTGGAGTACACTTTTAACCATTATCAGCCCTCATGACTCTCACATACTTGGTAATGAGCTTATAATTTTCTTGTTATGAGCAATGAATAATCTAGACAAAACTTGAGGTGGGGTTTGGCTCAGGTGGAGTAGCGGGTGGGATGAAGAGCATTTAATAAACTTGTTTGAGAAATTATGAACAAAATTGTTTTCCTGGGAAAGATACCACCCAAAGGCTATTCTAATATTTATTTCTCTTTTTTGTACTTCTATGTTCTCATACTTCTTTTTTCTGTACTTCTATGTTTTCATACTTCTTTCTTGGTTGTTATGATTTCTTTTTATTAGTTTTTTAAATACTTACAATATTTAGGAATACTAAATTGTTTTTATTTTTCTCTTTTTTGCAATTTTATATTTTAATATGTTTTTCTTAATAAAAAAATTATATTAAGTATATCTTTATATAGTTTAAATAATATTTTGGAATTAGAATGCTTTATTTTTTTCCTTTTTGTATTTCTATTTTCATACCTTGTATTTCTATGTTCTTATACTTCTTTCTTTGTCTAATGTTATTTTTGTTAAAGATGTACCAATTTTATTTCTTTTTTATATATATTTATGTACTTCTTTCTAGATTTCACAAAACAATTTTAACAACATTATATTATATCTTGTGTTTATAAAAGTAATAGAGACATGATTAATAATTTCCTTCTTAATTACCTTTGATTTTAGATTCCTGCCACTGTCTGCAAACTGCCTCATGTAGTGTGATTGGCATGGTGCATTTCTTATTCCTTACATATGTGTTTAAGCAATCGAGAGAGGGGTGTTTACTTTTCTAGGTTTAGTGGGCGTCATGAATTTTTCTCAATGTCTCTACTCCACATTTTGTAGTTATGGTGCTGGAGTTCCCCTCTTCCCAATGCATTTTCCTCACTATCAGGTTTTGCATATGCCTCGATTATGTTTTTTTTTGCTTCCACGTGAAGGTTAGGGTTAGGTGTTTGATGTGTCTACCATGTTCGATAGACATATTATATTCACTGCCAATGTTATATTCGTAGGGAGATTAGACGACACATTTTTACATAGTTATTGGTAGAATCACACTTATTTTTACATAGTTATTGGTAGCATCTTTTCTAATGAAGTAGTTTTAATGTTCTAGTTTTTTATTTTTAGACTATAATCACAACTACAACCTTTCTCCCCTTTCTCTTGTAGCTGCAAGTGACAATGTCGGGGACATTGCCACCTCCTGGCTCTTGTTAATAAGTAACATCTCATTGTTATTATGTATATTGATATCTTTTTTGGGAAGTACAAAAATATTATGAAGAAGTGGAAGACAATTTATGCTTAATGAAAATCTCTAGACAAATTTTTTTTATTTTGTTTTAATTTCCTTGAGGTGAGATGCCAATAATAATAATAATAACATAGTCACTTTTATTTGGGAGAATTTGGTAAGCACTCAGAGAAATGTTAGATTTTGAAGTCAATTAGATTTCGAATTGCCTAGATTGAGAGTTTGAAACCATCTCTTAGTTAATATAGACTCTCTCTCTCTCTCTCTCTCTCTCTCTCTCTCTCTACAAAAAAAATTTATTTGGTTTTAATTTCCTTGAGGTGAGATGCCAATAATAATAATAACAACATAGTCACTTTTATTTGGGAGAATTTGGTAAGCACTCAGAGAAATGTTAGATTTTGAAGTCAATTAGATTTCGAATTGCCTAGATTAAGAGTTTGAAACCATATCTTAGTCAATATAGAGTCTCTCTCTCTCTCTCCCTCTCTCTCTCTCTCTCTCTCTCTCTCTCTCTCTCTCTCTCTCTCTCTCTCTCTCTCTCTCTCTCTCTCTCTCTCTCTCTCTCTCTCTCTCTCTCTCTCTCTCTCTCTCTCTCTCTCTCTCTCTCTCTCTCTCTCTCTCTCTCTCTCTCTCTCTCTCTCTCTCTCTCTCTCCCCTAATGCATCAATGATGCTACTCTACCTATACATTAATCTATACATTAATTTTAGTTTGTTCATTTTTTCTAGATAGTGTTTAGCTTAGTATTAAAAAGGATTTATGTATACAAAATAGGGTATTTTCCTAAATTTCAAGTGGTCACCCTATAATCTCCTCTCCACATATACATTGGGTTTTCTCCAGTTTATTAGTTGTTAATACCATATAAAACCTATCTCCTTTTCTTACTCTACACATCAAAACACTAAGTGTTACCTCTTTGCACTGAATCCCTTACTCTAACCATCAAAGCCACAATAATGTCCACAACAATACCAACAACTACAAGGATAAGCACAACAATGTTACTTGGACAACCAATTTTTTTTTTAACTGAAAATCTATATCTGCCATAATTTTTTGCATTTTTCACTACAAATAAGGACAAGTTTTCTACTCAGTACAATTCCTATGGCTTGGGGTGGACCACAAGAGACTGAATGACACTCGAAATAAACCCATTTCCGTATGCAATAGAGATAAAAATAACTAACACTAAGGGATGGAAGGCGTACCTTATTCTGGAAGGTTGTAGTCAATCCCTGTTAAGCTTTTCAAGCATGCTTGTACCTACTACCTACACTTCATCCTCAACAATGAGCAAATAAAGCATGATACATGTTGAAGTGTTAGGACTACTCTAGCATATATAAAACCAATATATATAAATTAAAGTAACTATATCACCCATGGATAAAGATCCTACATAGTTACACACATACAATGGATGAGAAATGGATATTTCTATTGATTATAAATAGAGATACAAGTGACAACCTTTGTCAGCACCTCGTCGAAATGGAGAAATTGAGTCCTCCACCTGGGCCACCACCACTTCAATCCTCCATCTCAATGGAAAGCTCCCAATGCAAAGGAAAGCTTGGGAAGGGCAACAATGGATGCTCACAAGGACAAAGGGGATGCAGATAGGGTTGATGCACAATCATGGGCTCCTTTAAAGGCACTTTAGATGCCACATAACACTAAAAAAACATGGAACCTCTGACTTTAGGTGAGAATTAGAGGTACTTTCCTAACCAATTTGAAGATGAAGTAAAAAGACAAAAGTTCAGTAATTGAATAAGATTTCATAATATATAAATTTTATCTATATACAATTTGTTTAAATGATTATAAAATTAGTTTCCCTTAAAGTGGGTTTTCAAATTTTCAGCACATCATAACATATATGTTTGTGAAGGTGCAGCACTATATGAGGTAAATGATGTCATTTTTGGATAAATGCTTGCATACATATAAAGGACATATGGCACTGGTGCAACACTTCTTTTTCAAAATCTTCCATGAATTATTTATTATTATTATTAATTATTGAAGTTTGAAAACCTTAAAACAAAAACGTTCTGTGCGGGTGCAAGAATTTAGGGGGAAAACTTAAACAAATTATGGATTTATATATATAAGATTGTAGAACTCTCTCTCCTCTAGCGCACCATGTATTTTTCTTGCGAAATGGTGAATGCAATAAGAAATTATATAAAAAACAATCGATGTATCTATTTTCAAAAACTAACGTGTGTCATTTAGAAAAATAATAATAAATAAATAAAAGATACGTATTTAGGAAAAAATGACATATTCAGAATCTTTAGATCGTATTCTACAATATTCTATATTTTCATAAAAACATATTGTGTTTGTCATAGCAAACAACGCAATTGAAGCTGAGATATTCATAGAGTTATGAAATACAGGAAATATCCTTGGTTTATTTGTCTTAGCCAATAGGTTTGGTAATCAGAAGCTATTTCCAAACATGATGCCAAAGATTGTTCCTGCAGAAATTTTAAATTTTACAAAATACATATACAATACAAAACACATATGCATTATAATGCATATGCGATACAAAACGCATGTGCATTATAATGCATATGCGATACAAAACACATATGCGTTACCAAATGCATATGTGTTATAATGCATATGCGATACAAAACACATATGTGCTATAACACATATGCGTTTTATATCGCATATGCGTTTCACTACGTTAATTTAAAATACAATTTTACATATACATTGGTCTTCGAACACCATACACTTTCTTCCTCTATAACCAACTATACCCCCTTTGTCTATCTAACACACATCCACATACCCTCTCTCTATCGCTATTTCTCTCCTTCACCATCCCTCTACCTCTATAACCATCCTTCAACCCTATCTCTCTCCCCCATTCCCTCTCTCTCCCTTCTCTCTTCAACCCTCTCTCTCCCCCCATTCCCTCTCTCTCCCTTCTCTCTTCTCCCCTCCCCCACTCTCCTTCTACCTCCATGTGTTCCATCCTCTCACTCACTCCATACCTCACTTTCTCCCCCTACCTCCTCTCTCCACTCCCTTTTCTCTCCCCCCCTAATTCCTTATTTCTCTTCCTCTCTCCCCCTCTTTGTCTAAATCCCCCTTCCTTCCTTATCTCACCACTCCCCCCTCAAACAAACATACACACCTATTCATCATTAAAAAACACACCCTCTCTCCCTCTATAACCAAACTTCCCCACTTTGTCTCACACACATCCACACACCCTCTCTCCATCCCTCTCTGTCTAACCATCACTATTTCTCTCCTTCACTATCCCTTTGCATCTATAACCATCCCTAAACCCTCTCTCTCACCCCTTTCCCTCCCTCTCTTCCTCTCTCCCCCTCTCTGCCTAAAGCCCCCCTCCTTCCTTATCTCACCACTCCCCCCTCAAACAAACTTACACACCTCTTGGTTTTGGAACACAACACGCACTCTCCCTCTATAACCAACCTTCCCCCTTCGTCTCTCTTTATCACATCCACACACCCTATATCCATCCCTCTCTATATAACCATCAATATTTCTCTCCTTCACCATGCCTCTTCCTCTAAAGCCATCCATCAACCCTCTCTCTCTCCCCCTTCCCTCCCTCCTGCTAAAAACCTTTCTCTCTTCCCCCTCCCTCCCTCCCTCTCTCCCTCTCTCTCCTTCTACCTCCATATGTTCCATCCTCTCACTCACTCCCTCCCTCACTTTCACCCCCTACTGCCTCTCTCCATCCTCTTCTCTCTCCCCCCAAATTCCTTCCCTCTCTTCCTCTCACTATCTAACCATTGATATTTATCTCCTTCACCATGCCTCTGCCTCTAAAACCATCCATCAACCCTCTCTCTCTCCCCATTCCCTCTCTAACCATGAGTCCCTCTCTCACGTGTGTTAAATCAATCCAGTGGTTCAAGCCTTCATCTCTCCATCTTTCTGTCCATTCCTTAATATCCATTTCTCTCTCTCTCTCTCTCACACACACACAATCCCTCATCTCTATCCCTTGGTGTAATTGTCTTTGGCCATCCTTCATTTCCTTAAATTTATCCTCTCTCACTATTATTATCCCACTCTATCACCCTCCATCCATCATTGTCTCTCCCTCCATCTATCTCTCTCTTTGAATCTCCC
>LPNX010833060.1:56193-67951 GCA_001517045.1 Pseudotsuga menziesii | reverse complement strand
TTTCCTCCATCCATTATCTTATATCTTTCCTACACATAATCATCCCTCCATCCTATATATCTCCCTCTCACATCCCCCCTATATATTTTACCTCCCTCCATCCCATCCTCCCTCACTCCCTCCCACTTATATTTATCCTCCCTTCATTCCCCCTTTCATATATCTCCCCTACCCATCCCTTGCTTCCCCGTGATATTTCTCCTCCCTTCATCCCCCATATCTCTCCCCTACCCATCCCTCCTTCCCATGATTCCCTATGCACCTTTATCTCCCTCCTTTTAAAACCCCCTCTTTTAGCTTAATCATGTAATGTTAATTTCTCCTATGTCATATGCACTACATCATATATGCGATATATCACATATGCGATATGATAATCATGTTTTACATAGGGATCGTTAGGTGTAAACCATTGTATACATAATGCATGTGCAATATAACACATATGTGTTAAAACATACATGCGTTATATCACATATGCAATATTGTTTTATAAAAAATGTCGGGATGCGAGTCATGGGCTAGTTTTACTGTAGCAAAAGACATAATTCCTTTGAACCCACACACAAAGAGCTTTTCAACTGGTCATTTCATCATTTATTACACAAATCCATAGGTATTGTATAATTTTGGGTGGATTTCAATGGGGAATATACATAATAGAGGTCGAAAATCAGCGAGGAGGGTGCTTACACCGGAAGAAGCTGAAAAAACAGAGAGGGAAGAATCAAGAAATCGTCGGCATTCAATTGATGAGAAAATAATTCCCATTCCCACTCAACATGTGAAGCAGAACAATTCAATAGAAAATATAATGTTGGATACCCCATAGCAAGAGTCAAAGCGGAGGAATTTGATAGTGGACAATGCCATACATTATCTAATGACCCGCATTTCACTATCGAGTTCATTGGATGGAACACCACACTTTGCATCAAATAATTGCGCCTCAACGTCTCAGGGAAACGCACAAATAGCTGACGTAGAGGTTGAGGAGGATAATGCAACGTTAATGGAAGTTCATTATGAGGAAGGTGAAAATATTTGTGCATTATTAAGAGGAAGATTTCGTGAAGAGTTCAATCATTATGTTCCCGACGATGCAAATGTGACTCCACAACTACCATGCTAGGTGGTTCAATATCTTAATCGAAGTTGTCAGCTTGTAGTGGATGTAAACGCCAGTATAGCATTTCAAACGGAAAAAAATATCGCATCAACGCGAAAGAGAAATCCTAAACGCATATAGGTGGACGAGAGTGAATTCACTTCCATGGAAGGTAAGGCACCTAAACACATTATCCTTCGTCATTGTTCTCAAATAATGAAACAATATGTTGATAAAAAATATGAAGCCGGTAAATGCCAATTGTTTTTAGCTCTGATTAAATCTAGGAGTATGGAAATTGTTAGAAGAAATTTAGGCATAAGAACATTGAAGAATATCAAATCAAGTAATCACATTGTTAAATATCTTGTTGTTGCATTCACATCAATTGGTAAAAAAATTCATTCACAGGACTATAATGTGGCTCGCCGCGTCTTGGCTGAATCAATTGTAAGTAGATCCATAAGACAATGTCGTTTACTTAAATGCACATCACAATTTGTTCCTTTACATCTAAAGACACTTAAAAAATATTAAGTAAGAAGAGACATTGTTGAGGTAGAGGGACAAATGGAAACATTATGGGCATTTAGAGGTAGGTTGCCCCGTAAAGGAATGAAGTTAGTCAAAATAGTGAAGGGACTAGTGCACACATTTTGGCACGATAACACTATGCCTTCTTCTAATAGAAAGGATGTGTTAAAACACTATAGGATTTCTATAAATAATGAACCACATGTTAAACATTATCTTAACATCACACAAAATTAATTGTGTGAGATGTTTAAAATTTCTCACGTAGAGCTAAGGCTTAGGAAAATATCTTATGAAAAATGAAAGCCTTGGTATATTAGAATCAATACCATCTGGAACACTTTTTTTTGTAGGTACCACAGAGTTTGATATATATTATCATACATTTTCACTTATAGGTCAGTTTTTGCATCCTAACCATGTGAAGGAATGCTCAAATACAATATCGCCAATGTCATCTAGAGATTTCATCCATAGCATAATGTGTCTGAGGCAAGATGGGTAAACATATTACTTAAAAAAATGTGTAGATGGTTCTTGCAACAAATATGGTGGGCTATCAGCATGGTCTGATTGCATCCATGAGAGTGTAGATCAACCATTCGAGAATACAATTGTTGAGAAGCAGAACAATCAATATAGACATATCAACTACATGATGGGAAAGAAAGCAGGAATATTAAATTGGTGAAGTCACAGGTGACAATGTACATGAATAATATTCATTTTAATGACTATATTGTTTATGTTGTTTTATAACATTTTTTATTAACATAAATTAATATTCATGTAAATATTTTTATGTTGTTTTATAATATTGTTTATTTTTTTCCCACCAGGTGCAAGTATGTGAATTTATTTCAGAGTTCCATGGAAATATGCAATAGTATATTCAGTATGTCAATATGGCATGGTGTCAAGAAGAGAAATTCAGAATATGCCGAGACACCTTCCCTCTCAGAAAAATACTATCAGTGGTTGACTTTGCAAAAAAATTACACCCTACAACCACAAAATGAAATACAAAGTCAGTACTATCATTTAGAGTAGGTGAGCATAATGGTCCATATCACTTATTGACATGGGCTAGATAGCAATGAAGAGAAACATGTGATATTGAAATAAATTCACTTCTACATAAGTGACGACTATACCCATGACATCCATTACGTGCAACATTGCTTTAAATTGTTATATGATCATGTGATAGCTATGGATATACAATTTTTTCATCATTTGATTTGGTCAGATGGTTGTGCTGGATAGTTCAAGAATGCACATGTATTTCAATGGTTGTGTTTGTTGCACATAAAATACAAGGTGCCAATATATGGAACTACTTTGAAACTGGTCATGTCAAAGGAGAGCACGATGGTGTTGGTGCATGCATAAAAACATCCCTTAGAAGGGAATCGATAAATTTTATAGGTGCTTGGCTTCGATACGTTGCATTTATAGTGAAATGGTATGCATCTGTGATGGAAGAACAAGCAACAAGGAAAAACCTAGCGCGGAGAATATTCTGGCAAGTGACAAATGTGGATCGATCCAACACACATCGGGTGAAGATAGTGCATGGAACTCGATAGTTTCATTCAATTAGAAGCTCAAACAACTCGGCCCTACAAATTTGGACAAGATTGAAGGATTTCTTTTGCAGTTCCTGTAGCATCGATGAATGGGATGATTGCGAGTATATAGATACAATTGATACATGGTATTGAGTGACAATTGGCATCGATTTGAAGAGGTTAATGAAATAAATCATTTGGAAGATGCTTAGACATATATTTCTACATACTATGATCACATATCAGATCTCATACAAGTAGGTACAAAAAGTAAATTTGTAGTACAAATCACTACAAGCCTTTACATTTAAAGAAATTTTATTTATGTTACATGCAAGACCTTTTTTAATAAATGTATTATTAACTCGAACTATTTCCTTTCACAGATAAGATATATGTAGTGGTTTCCCCAAAAATAATGAATGGGGTTCTGACTATTGGTTGGCGCGTTGCTTATAGGGGAAACAAACCATTCTTGAACCTATTAGAGATGATGAAAATATTGAATTCCCAACTGGATTGATGGTTATAAAAGGGGAGTACTTAACACTAACATGAAAACAGAAAAGGAAGGGTGATTATGTATATCAGGATTATAGACCAAGAGCTATAGTAAACCACTTCACCAACCTGGTAGTTGGTATAAACATAAATTTGTGCACACTTTCGAACAAAAATAAGTTACATGTATGCTACTTGCTACCTCATTTAGAGCGTGAGAGATTGATGGACACCATCGACAATAGAGATGATCTATATGGCCTACTCGAGTGAGTGCATCTTCAAGTGTTACTAGATTGTCTAGGGTGTCTAGATTGTTAGGTGCATTATTTAAACTTTAAAGTGCATGTTAAAGCACAATTTCAATGAGTTAGCCTTAGTTTAGTCCCAATTTACTAACCTATGATTGATGAATACAATTCACAGAAATCCTACTATTCACAGGAGATTGGATAGTATAAACACGATCCTACACCCTTAGGATATTGGATAGTATAAACAATTAGCCACTATAATATCACTAAAATAACAACATGCACAAAAACATAAGAACACAAGAACACAGATATTTTCCTCAGGGAAACCACAAGGGAGAAAAGCCCACAAAACTTCCTCAGTATAGAACTTGACCAAGACAGTGTAAAATCCAGAAAACAACAACTTCCTCCTTCTTGGTGCGCTACTACTTCTCTCTCTTGATAAAACCAGATTGAGTGAGTGAGAACAAATGAAGAGGAGTTCCCTCCTATTTATATTCTTCTGTTGACTTGACTTCTAACTTGGTGGGGCCGAATTCACTATCTGTCCGAGCCTACATGTGTAACTGGACATTACAAATAGCATTTGTTAGATTGACACTTAGGTACTAATGACCCAACTTACATTCGGAGGTTTATATTGCATCCTCAATGACTCTAACAAGACCAAACTCATCTCCAATAGGAGGAATACAATACAACTAAAATATCTTCCGAAGTTACATTATTTTAACACTCCTTCTTAACTAGGAAGGTATTTAATTGTAGTAGAAACTGCTACTATTACAACTATACAACTGACTGGTGAGACTCTATATGTCATAGAAAGTTTTGGAACACTTGTCTAACATCTTCATCATCGATCTCAGTTGGAACATCTTCTGTAATCTTCATCTTCAATATATTCTTGAACGTCTTCTATTTGTCTTTGCCATCTTCTAAATCTTCTTCTTATAATCTTCGTCTTTCGTACGTTCTCGAACATTTTCTATTTTCCATCTTCAGGATCTTCTTCTTGTAGTATTTACAAATTTGATAATATTTTATTTGTCTTCTACTTGAATCAAATTCTAGACCTTCTTCTGTAACATCAGTACATGAATGTTGAATCTTCTTCTGTCACATTAGTATATGAATACTGAATCTTCTTTGTTTCTACTATCTGCAATATATGTGTAAGGATATTGACAACATCAACAATCATAAATAGCTTGTTAGTACTAAATACTCAATCATAACTCATGCTAGAGCATTATCTGCATATTCAGCATAGAGATGTTGGAACATCGACATCATTATACTATAATCATCGGTGGATCATTACTGATATAGAATCAATCAATCATTGATCAAGAAGCAAACAAACATCTCAATAATAACAGTATAATTATTGATAACATTCATCAAACAATCATCAAGCATGACAACAATCATCAACATCTTAGTAGTATGTCAATACTGCATCAATCATCAAGCCTTTCAGCAATCAACACCAACTAACAGTATAGTAATTATGTAACAACCATCAAGCATCATAGTAGTCATCAGCAATCAGTATAGCAATACTGAAACATATATCAAGATTTTCAGCAGTTTTCAACAATCAACAGTATAGCAATATTGTATCAACTATAAAGCATCTCATCAATCATCAATCAGTATAAAAATACTAAACCATATATCAAGCTTTTCAACAATCATCAACAACCAATAGTATAGCAATACTGAGGATACATCTTGCCCTTCATCTTCTTCGGAGCAACATCACGGTGAGTTATCTGGTAGATCCATCTGGGCATTTTGTCTAACTTACTAACTATTTCGAGCCAAACAAGCCTAGTTATACAGATGGATCTCCCTGGGGACCAAACAAGCATTGTCTGGCTTACTAACCCTTTCAGGCCAAACAATCCTAGCTAAACATACTAATCCCCCTAGGATCGATAGGTATTTAGTCTAGCTTACTAACCCTTTCGGGCCAAATAAGCCTAGCCAGACATACCCTCCCCTAGAATGGACTACTCACCACTTCATCCAACAACCCTCCCCTAGAATGGACTACTCACCACTTCATCCAACATCTGATGTCACTCCCTCTTTCGAGAGAGGTCCTTCCGGACCATGCCAATCTTGTCTCAAATGTATTCAAACTTTACACAATCTAGAGGCTTATTCAACACATATACTACTTGTTCCTCAGTGGGAACATACTTGAGCTTTAGAGCTCCCTTCTGCACCATATCTTGTATGAAATGATATTTGATCTCAATGTCTTTTGACTTATCATGAAATACAGGATTCTCTATCATCTTGATACAACTCTGATTATCACAAAGGATATCAGTGGCATCTACTTCTGCATCAAATAATCCTGACAACATCTTTCAAATCCATACTGCTTCACTGCAGGATGAACATTTTGCAATATATTCTACCTCGGTTGTGCTAAGTGCAATACTAGTCTGCTTTCTACTGAACCATGAGATCATTCCAGATCCCAAACTGAAACAACATCCCGATGTACTCTTTCTATCTTTGTCACTTCCATCCCAATCTGAATCTACATATCCATGCAACTTGATCTCTCCACTAGATGTATATCTCATCCTATAATTTAAAGTTCCCTTTAGATACCTCATCACATACTTTGCACCAATTAGATGAACGTGTTTAGGATTCACCATGTACTAACTTAATGTGTTTACTGCAAAAAATATATATGGTCTGGTATTGGTGAGGTACATCAACGAACCAATGATCTGTCTATATAGTGCGACATCGACAGCTTTTGAAGTGTCATCATTCAATAATTTCAAACTAGTAGTCATTGGAGTGGTCATAGCTTTGCAATCTAGCATTCCAAATATCTTCAAGATTTCAAAAGTCTACTTTCCTTGATTTAGAAAAATATCATCTGAATGTTGCCATACATCAAGACCTAGAAAGTAGTGCATCATTCCAAGGTCCTTCATTTTGAATTCTATAGCAAGCCTCTTCTTACATTCGATTATTAACTTATCTTCACCTGTCAAGAACATATCCTCTACATATAGTAACAAAATTAAAATTCCATCTTCATCAACCTTGTAGTAGAGGTTGGAGTCTGCTTTACTCTTGGTAAATCCTAAGTTCATTAGGAATCTATCGATCCTTCCATACCATGCTCTAGGTGCTTGCTTTAATACATACAATGCTTTCTTAAGTCGACATACATGAGTCTTTTGATCATTTATCTCGAATCCTTGTGGTTGTTTGATATATATTTATTCTTTAATTATTCCATTTAGGAATGTCGAATTTACGTCCATTTGATGTAGCTTCCATTTCATGTTGGAGGCCAAGGAAATAATAGTCCTTATAGAGGTGTATCTTGCTAATGGGGAAAAAGTCTCTTCATAATAAATTCCCTCTTTTTGAGGGAATCCTCTGGCTACAAATATGGCTTTATATTTTTCTATACTTCCATCTGCTAAGTACTTAGTTTTGAATATCCATTTAGAGGATACCATTGACTTGTCCTTTGGTCTAGGTACTATTTCCCATAAATCATTCTTCATAATAAATTGGTATTCTTTGACCATTGCATTGCCTTTTGTTTTATTGCTTCTTCAAAACAAGATGGTTCTTTATCAACTACATCACTCATCAAAGCCATATATATGGGGTATGACTTTGGATTCTTCCTTTCTCGAATGGCTCCTTCAGGAGCACCAAGTATTTTTGCTTCTTCAATTGCTTCACGAGCCTAGGTAGTTTTTCTCTTTCAAGAAATCAGTTCACTGGGTAAATATTTAGGTGGCTGGGGTTTAGTTACATCATGATCTTCAGGAATCGGGTCTTCTTCTATAACTATGACTTCTTTAGGACTTTCATTAGTCTTGGGAGTTTCATGTTCCTGTTCATCTTCCTTGTCTTTTCTTGATTTCTTGAAAGATGAATCTTCATCAAATGTAACATCTCTTCTAAGCTCGATTTGAGGGTGCCCAGGAATATATATTCGATAGGATTTTGATTGTTCACTATATCCTACGAACAATCCTTTCTTCCCTGAAGGATCTAATTTTGGTCTTTTCTCTTTGGGAATATGAATGTATACAGAACAACCAAAAATATTAAGATTACTTACCTCTGGTATTTCGTTGGAGAAAATTTCTTCTGGAGTCTTGTTCCCAAGAGCACTGTGAGAGATTTGATTCTGAACATATACTACTATTCATGTTTCTTCTGCCCATAGGTAGATTGGGAGATCTTGGTCATGGATCATGGCTTTCACAGCTTCCATGATAGATTTGTTCTTCATTTCTACCACACCATTTTGTTGTGGATTGTAGGGAATGGTGAGCTCCCTCTTAATTCCATCCTCTTTGCAAAAATCATTGAACTCAGTCGAAGTAAATTCTCCTCCATTGTCTAACCTCAGAATTTTGATTTTATTTTTCGAAAGGTTTTCTACTAGAGCTTTAAACTCTTTGAATCTTTCAAATACTTCATCCTTCTTTTTCAAGAAGTATATCCAAGTATTTCTAGAGTAGTCATTAATGAAGGAGGCATTGTAAGAGTACCCACTTAATGAAGTAGTTCGCATTGGTCCACAGATATCTAAGTGGATAATGTTGAGGATCCCTTTTTCCTTACTGTTACTTTTCGGAAAGGGATTCTTAGCATTCTTCCCTTACATCCTTTGCACACTCCTTCATGTTTTTCCTATATTTATGGTAAACCAGTTACCACCTTGCTTACAATTGGAATAGCCTTGTAGTGAACATGAGCAAGCCTTCTGTGCCATAGCTCACTTGGATTGATGGTGTTGGTTGTTAATACAGAATCTGTATGTCCCTTTAGTTTGTAGAGACCTCCTTCTTCAAATATAATCTCTACTGCATCATCAATCGTTTTTCCTTTGGTCCACATGAGAAATTTTCCATCGATAAAGGTAACTCTGAAACCCTTCTTGTCTATGACTGAAATAGAGAGAATATTCTTCTTTAGTCCTGGGACATATAGGACATCCTTCATATTCATAGGTTTTATAGAATCCAATTTATAAGATGCTTCTCCTAGCCCTTTGATTGGATATTGGGAATCATATCCAAGCATTACTTTGTGTGGAGATTCATTTTGTTCAAGGCATGAGAGTGACTCCTTGAAACCAGTCATGTGTTTGGAGGCACCACTATCAATTAGCCAGGTATCATTTCCTGGTGAGACTGATCCAGTTAGGGCAGAGATCAAAATCAAAACATACTCTTCACTGGAATCTTCATCCTTCTTTGTTTCATCTTCTTCTCCTTGATCACTGTCTTCAGCAGCATGTGCTTGAAACCTTCTCATCTTCTTGAGTCTTTCTACTTTCTTGGGACAGTTGATTGCAAGGTGTCCTAACTTGTGACATTTCAAGCATTCAAAGCTTGAGAAATATCTCTTGGGTCTTTTAAACCCTCAAGTATTAGGAGGATGGTCATGAATCTTTCTTTTTCCTTTGGTATGGGAAGTTAAACATTAATCCTCATTGTCATTTAGATTTTCTTCTTTGACTGCTATTCTCTCTTCTTCTTGGACAAATTCTTCCCATAACTTCTGGAATTTGGTTAGATTTCTTCTTGAACAGATGCCTCAGATGAAAGCTTCCCAATATCTTGGAAGGCCATTCAAGGTTTTCATTACAACCTCTACTTCTTCAACCATGTCACTGATGGCTTCTAATTGATCCTTGATTTGAGCTACTTTTGTGAAATAAGATTGCATAGTTTCTTACTTCTGAGTTCTTACACCTTTGAGTTGATTCCTCAGGGTCATCTTCCTGTTAATGTTCCTTCCTTCAAATAGACTTAATAGGGCATTAAACAATTATTTTGGAGTCTCCATGGATGATACCCGAGGGATCAGGTTATCTTTGATTGAATCAGCTATGGTTCTCTTAGGTATGATCATATCCTTCTTGGGCTTGGCTTTGGCTTTAGCTTCTTCTGGTTCTTTCACTTCCTCTTTCACAAATTGATCTAGATCATTCTCTTGGAGGATGAGCATGATTTTGTGCTTCCATGCTCTGAAGTATTCAACCTCTTCAAGCTTTTCATCTAGCTTGGTATTTTTTGTCATCTTTAAGAAACTGAGAACCTCAAATGGAAAAAGATAAAAGAATACTTACTTCCAAAAGACAACACCTGATTTAGAGGTTCTAGGGTTTGGAGTAGAAACCTTAATTTTGCAGCTGAGATCACAGGTGGAGTTGAATGATGGAAAAGATGCACCCTCTTGAGGCGAGGTAGACTGCATATTCCTTTTTCTGATATTGATGATGAAAACCATGGAAAACTGAAACCCTAGTTTGTCCCAGCAGCAGTAACAGGTCCAAAATTGAGAATTCTTGGATTTCAGTTTTGTCACCATAGAATGATGCACCCTTCAGAGGTGAGTTGGAGGAGCCTTCTTTTCTGGATGATCTGTCGAGAGGTTTGTCAAGAACAACAAACCTTAGATGTGTAGCGTCTCCTTTCAGGGTGGCTCTGATACCATGTTGAATTTTATTTAAAATTGTTTATATGATAGCTTTAAACAAATATCCACTAGACGATCATTGAAAGAAAAACATGCACAAAAACGTAAGAACACAAGAACATAGATATTTTCCTCAGGGAAATCACAAGGGAGAAAACCCCGCAAAACTTCCTTAGTATATAAATCGACCAAGACAGTGTAAAACTCCAGACAAAAAAACCTTCCTCCTTCTTGGTGCGCTACTACTTCTCTCTCTTTCTAAGACCAACTTGAGTGAGTGAGTACAAATGAAGAGGAGCACCCTCCTATTTATGTTCTTCTGTTGACTTGACTTCTAACTTGGTGGGGCTGAATTCACTAGCTATCTGAGCCTACATTTCCAACTGGACATTACAAATAACATTTATTATATTGACACTTGGGTACTGATGACCCGAATTACATTCATAGGTTTACATTGCATCCTCAATGACTCTAACAAGACCAAACTCATCTCCAATAGGAGGAATACAATACAACTGAAATATCTTCCGAAGTTACATTATTTTAATTGTTAACATAGGTGAGTTATCTATAAATAACATTTGCACAATGTCATCGAGTTCTCTTTATTTTATGATGAGAGTAATAATGTTTAGCCTTTCATGTTCCTTTGATACAAACACGATATATGGCACATTGGAGGTGCCAAGAACTATCGGTGTCTTTAGTCACCACCAAATAGAATTTGGAAAATAACATGCTCTTAAGTTGTTGCAATTTAATTTTAATGATTTTTTTTTATATTAATGCACATTTAATTACATTGGGGGTCAACTCTTGCAACTCTTGCATTGGTGGGTCAACTCTGCAAAAAAATCTACCAGGTGACTAGCAAATCAATGGGTGCACCAAAAATATACTTTCATGTACAAAGAAAATTGTATTACGTGGAGGGACAATGACTTTTTCAAAGAAAGCGAGACATACATGTACCTTGGGGGGGGGGCAGAGGTGGGTGAGAAGCAGCCCCGATTGGGTTCTCTTCATGCACCACTCACTCACTATAAGGATGAATAAAATAATATATGTCAATGTTAGAAAATCAATGGGTGCACCAAAAAGATAATTCCTTGTACAAAGAAAACTATACTACATGGAGGGACAATGACCTTTTCAAAGAAAGCGAGACATACATGTACATGGGGGGTGGGGAGAGGTGGGTGAAGAGCGACCTCGATTGGGTGCTCTTCAAACACCACTCACTCACTAGAAGGCTGCATAAAATAATATATGTCAATGTCATCAAA
>LPNX010833060.1:40986-54202 GCA_001517045.1 Pseudotsuga menziesii | reverse complement strand
ATATATATATATACATGTGGGATGTGAAGAAGTGGGTCACTAGTGGGTGAAAAAAATGACAATGGCCTAAAAGGATGGGCATATGCATCAAAGAGAAAGGCTGCTTGGTTGGAAATTCTATCAGACATATGTTCCTACGTAAAAAAAACAAAGATACAACTAGGTAATTTCAAATAATTAAAAGCAATTAAAAGAATAATTAAAACCATAATTAAAAACATACCTGTAGTTGCGAATATTTCTCTACCTGTGACGTACCTATCTCATATGCGACATACTCATCGTGACCACCATGTATAAAATATATTGTATCAATATTAAGATGTATTAAATGTGCCAATCCCTACTATTAATATGTACATTATGATGATAAATTAAAAAGTAATGTTCTTACAAGTAATGGTTAAGAACCAAAATAATATGCAGCATTAACCACTGCATCCATATCATTAGCAGCAATGAGAGAAGTATAGGATTCTGGGGTGTCATTGGAGACCAGCTGTAAATGTGTTCATGTAAATTGTCAGATACTTAAAATAGAAATAATTTATGAAACAATTGGAAACTGTGATATAAAAAAAAACTATGTGAAGAACGAGTTTGGCTTACATATTGGAGTAACCCATCACCACAAAACTCTGAATAAGGGCCATAGCATATGTTTCCACAAGCTATGCAAGGATGTGGCATGACGTGATGCTCTGAACCCTCTGCATGTCCATTGTTATCTCTAGATATTGTAGGTTCTGGAGACTTAAGTGCATCCTCTGTGTTTGATGGGCCAGTCCCAGATATGAAAGTATTAGATGTACCAACTCCTTGGCCTACATTGCCCTTGGCAGTAGTCCCATGTCAAATAAATATATTTGCCAAATGGCATAATTCCACATGTGTGTCATCAATCATGGGACTTACAAGAGGATATAATCGAGGGGGGTTTTGTGTGCATGGAGGTCGTCGCACACGGTTTGGATCAGTCCTCTCCCCTTGCCTATCTTTGGGAATCCCATATCCTAACAAATCCAGTGCTAGGATCTTGGAATAGTGAAAAAGGTGGTCTTTTGTTATCTTTACTTTCTTTACATCTTTGTAGCTCAACCCAGTGGAATAGTATTTCCTTTGGGAATCCTTGTAGGAGCTAATGTTGTAAATTTCTCCCTAGGAATTGGAAATTGTATTCATTATGTTATTTAGTTCCTCTCCCAATGACTGTCTTATGTGGACCCCCCTGTAAAAATTGAACTAAGTCATCTAATGCACCTAAACGAGCAAGAAATTCTGAATTTGTATTGTATTTCTCCTCCATGTTTTTGGTGTTTGGATTTGGGTTAGGGTTATCGGTGGTTTAATTTTGGACAATTGCTTCAGGATTAGTGTTATCTATTAATATAAAAACAACAAAATTTAAAATGAATTAATATTTCATTCTTTGTTTTAATTAAAAAATTATTAAATTAAAACCAAAAATCAAAGCAATTCTTACAAAATCAAAAACCAAAAAATCAAAGCAATTGTTACGTTCCATTGCATTCAACCTTGTCGATCTCCTCCCTCAAAATGCGCCCTCCAAATCGCATGCAGGATACAATTCCTTCTTGATATATCTCCCTTCCATTTTTTGTGACCTGCGATGAAAAATAAACAAATAAAGGCAGCGGGCCTGTGTTTTTTTTAGTTTTACAAATTTCAGTTGTGATATATCTCACTTGCAATTTGTAACTCTTACATAACACAAGTACGATATATCACACTTGTGATATCTTGTAACCAACTTTTTCTTCAGTTTTAGGCTCTATTTTTCTGAACCAAACCATCTATAATGCATATGCATTATAGGTTTTGTTTTCGGACTTGCGTTTTGGATTTATAGAATGGCACTAAAAAGTGGAACCATCTTCGTGCGCATGCCCTCAAGCATGTGAATGAGGCACAAATGAACTATAGTTTCGTTTCTCTTCAATTATCCTCCTCCAATGTATCCAAGGGGCCTAATATATAACCCTTTAATAGGAAGTGAAGGGTCGAGCTAGAGCGTTTCCAGGCATTTGGAAGGCCAAAGGTAAAGTTATTCGTGACATAGTGAGGAAAAGTCCAAAATATTTTATTTTTGGGCACATTTCTCGATGTACGCAGGTCATAGTGGGACAAGCTTCATGTACATGCGATATGTAAGCTTGTGACGTGCATATACACATAAATAGGGATTTTTAAGGTGTTTCTTGGAACATCAAGGTTTCTTTTGAGCAAACAGGGTCCAAAGAGTCTACAGAGGGACATGGAAGGCCATAAAAGTGTGATCTACCAAGTGTGGTAAAATCATCTATAACATATGCCCCCTAATGTGTGAGGTTAGAGGGGTAATACGATGGTTGAAATACATTATATCAATCCCAGAAGTGGATAATGAAGACCCAGGTGGAAAAACTAGCCACTCATTAGTACAATACAATGATAAGCCTTGGTATGCGACTTCGAATATGAAGTACAACAGTCTTGGATAAGAACCAAAACTGTTCTGGATCCTCTAATCCAATTCCTTTAAAGACTGGGAGTTTGATATCATCATTCATATGGGCCATGGTGGATCAAGGGGGGGGAGGAGGGGGACTGGTAGTAGGAGGAGTGGAACTTACTGGGGTAGACTGACCCGCGACAGGAATACTCAAGCTAGGGCTACTTTCAAACTGCGACAGGTTCTCCGAGATAACAGATCTTCGCTGCGGGGTTGTAGGAGGGTTTCCAACAAAAGAGGTTTCTTTGGACTTAGAGTCTTCTGGACTTAACGGGGTATACTCGGTATTCTGACCTAGGGTATAGGATCCAAAATTTCTCTTGTATCTTTTACCACTTCGTAGCAAACCACTTTGCTCGTCGAAGTCACTTTCGCTTCCAAACATAAGTTAGTAGCAGCAAATCTAACAATCTGATTCTATAAGCAATATGCCTTTTTAAGCCAAGATCATTTTAATTTTCAAGCTAAATGAATTCAAGTACTTACCCCTCGGTCCTTTGAAAAATTGCGTTCAGCTTCGCTGAAGGAAGTACTTGTGTTGATGGAAAACTCCGTCACAAATGCTTCAAGGGTTCGCGTTGTCCAGAAATCAACAACTCGTGATATTGTGTTGTTCACCCGTTTCAATTTCTTGTGGGGGTCCAATCAGGAAACTGATATTCCTTGAAGTTTGTCTTTCTTTCTGTCAACTTGGATAACCACTGGTGCAATTCTATGTGGATGCTACCAAAGAAAATTTTCTAACTATCAATAAAAACGTACCTTTGCAAGTAGTCGTCTGAGCTACGACGAGGATCCTTATTTTCTTGTTCAACAAATTTCAGATAGGCATCTTCAATCCAGTCACCGATTTCTTTTACAGAGGGCCTCCAAAACATATCCCTCTAGGTATGACGTAGATCCCTCTTGAGCAGATACTGAGTTCAACCGGCAACAGAACCAATTTGTTGGGCTTAGGGCAGACCCGTGTTTTATACTATTATCTTTGCACCAACAAAAAGACCCACAGTGTTGGCCCTTTCGGCAACAACCTGTGAACAGGTTGCAGTCTCACTCGAAATAGCTATGGGGTGCCGCAGAATCAGGTTTCTGCAAGCAAAAGAGGGATATTACTGTACCTTTAGCCTTAACCACAAATATTTATACAAAATAGAGCTTCAACATTCACATATATAGATTTGCAGTTTAGATAAAAAAACATTTCTTGCTTAACCCTTAACTGGGAATTCACAGCAAAGTTAATATTTAGCAGTTATCTTACTTGATCTTTTATCTACTTATCAATGCATAAAATAAAACATAACAGAAACAACACAAAAGAACCACCACACCACAAGATATAACATGGTTCACCCCCAATGTAGGGGCTACGTCCACAGAACTGTGTTTATATTCAACTCTTTACAAAATCACAGTTCTGATCTGTGCACTCAACTGCAGATCCTCTTAATCACCCAAAACTGCACACTTAGCCGCAGATCTGTGCACTCAGCTGCAAAACTTTTCTTACAAAAACCCTCTGCGCACTCAGCTGTAGAGGTCGTCCACGCACACAGCTGGGACTTAATCTTCAGCCAAAACAGGCCTTTGCCTCAATTTCTCATCATAATAGAACCTACTATAACCTTACTTGATTCCTTTACATGAGTGCCTTATTTATACAAGTGCGCTATTACAATACCATGGACTTAAACCATGGGTACCCTCAAATCATGGGACATGTACAAAAAGAGAGGCTTTGACTCAACCCTGACACCCCTAAGACTATTTTTTGTTGCAACTCTGCTTACAAGCTTCCACAAAAACCGCGGAGTTACCAAAATTAATGACCGTTAAGGTGCGTGCCCCAACAGGAACCCTCTCTGTTCTCGACTGTACCCACTTGGAATTCTTTCTAATATGCCATAAGGGGACAGTATTATCTGGTGGGGAGCTATGAGGACAAGTACATCCAATGGACTACACTGCAGCAGCAAAGAGATCAAGATGTGCATGATCTGATAAATATATTCCATACCCTGTGCACCAAGTTGGGTATCAAAGATTCAGAGAAACATTTGGTGCTGAAGTACTGTAGTTGTCTGCATAGATACATTCAGGAGGAAATGGAGTTCCTCGACCTCTCCTCGCTTGGTATAGCATATCGGTACACTGCCAAAATTGAGCAAAAATCCAAACAGAAAAAGCAAGACTTTGGATCTGCGAATCAGAAGCAAGGGAAAGGTGCCCCCAAACCGTAGAACCAAGGCATGGTGACTCAAGAAAACTTGCCAAAGTTGCAAGCAAAGAGCAACATTGCAAAGCTAAAGAAGGAAGCAGGAAAGTGGTGCGAGTTCCATAAGAGCCCCACTCACAACACAAGTGAGTGTCGGGCTAAGCAGTCACTAGTGGCTGAGATAAAGGCTTCTGAATCATATGCATACTCTGACACTGAATCAGAACCTGATAAGGGGAATGACAGAGGGAAGAAGATTATCGATGTAGAGCCCAACGCCACCGTTGCCACCACAAAGAGCCAAAAGGAAGAACTAGAAGATTCAGAGGAGGAGGAGCGTCTTTTCCACTCCCAGATGTGGGTAAAGGGTTCCCCACTACAGTTCATTATCGATAGTGGGAGCCAAAAGAACATGATTTCAGCAGAGGTTGTGAAGCAGTTGGGTTTTTCAACCACAACACACCCGCATCCATACACCATCAAGTGGCTTCGCCAAGGACGAGATCTCCGTGTTAGCCAGCAGTGTCAACTTCCCTACAGCATCAAGCCCTTCATTGATGAGGTATTATGTTATATTGATCCTCTTAATGTTTGTGATGTGTTATTAGGTCAACCATACTTATGGAAGGGACACCCTATGTCTGAGTCTTGGCCTCACACTGTTATTATTATGTTGGGAAATAATTTGTACAGAATACCAGAGGTACCACCCCCCTGCCGCTATCTCTTTGGTTACTGCAAAACAATGTAGTAAGCTCATTTCCAAAACCAGGAAGATTGTTTTCTTGATGATCCACCCTCAGGGAAAGAAGAAGATCATTTCCACAACCTCCAGACAGGGCCCCTCTGCACGACAAAAACAAATGGACAAGGTCACGGAGGAGTACCAGGACATATTCACCTCACCCACTGGGGTGCCTCTCCACTGTCAGGTCAAGCACCCCATCGATCTGACCCCAGGTGTGTCGTTGCCCAATGAACCGGTCTATTGCCATTATGTTTTGGAGAATGATGAAATCAAGAGGCGAATTCAGGAGTTGTTGTAGAAGGGTCACATCCGGCCAAGTTCATCGCCCTATGGGAGCCCAACCGTGTTGGTATAGAAGAAGGATGGGACTTGGAGACTCTGTATTGACTATCGGGCGCTGAACAAGATCACTGTCTAGAATAGGTACCCGATCCCATGGATTGATGACCTCCTGGACCAGCTTAAAGGGGCGAAATATTATAGCAAGATCGACTTAAAGTACGGGTATCACCAGGTACCGATCAAATCGACTGATGTGTGGAAGACTACCTTCAAAGCTAAGGAGGGCCTTTTCGAATGGTTGGTCATGGCTTTCGGGCTGATGAATGCTCCTACAACCTTCATGAAACTGATGGATGACATCTTACGGCCATTCACCAACTCATTTGTAATAGTGTACTTGGATGACATCCTGATCTTCAGCCAGACTTGGGAAGAGCACCTCCACCACATCCGACAGGTCCTCCAAAAATTGCGGTTGCACAAGTTGTGTGCCAATTTGGACAAGTGCACTTTTGGCATGACCTAGGTTTAGTATCTGGGATACATTACTGATGACTGTGGAGTACATGTGGGTCCAACCAAGATCCAAGTCATTTGGGATTAGCCAGCCCCAACTACTCTAACAAAGCTTCGCAACTTTCTGGGCCTTGCTAATTTCTACCACAAGTTCGTGTTGGGATTCTCTCATATCACTTGGCCCTTGAGTCAAGTCACCAAGGGAGGAGCGAAAGAAAAATTCATTTGGTTAGAAACTCAACAGAAGGCGTTTGCAGAATTGAAACATCGCTTATGCTGTGCCCCAATGCTCACATTACTAGACTTGCAACAACCATTTGAGATCGAGACAGATGCCTCTGACTATGCTATTGGGGCAGTCCTTACTCAACAAGGGCATCCAGTGGAATATCATAGTGAGACACTCTCTGACACTATCCACAAATATCCCACTTATGACAAAGAGATGTATTCCATTATACAGGCTTGCCGACAATGGAAGCATTACATTTTGGGGAAGGAAACGATCATCCACATAGACCATCGACCTCTGCAGTTTATGCAGACACAAGGGAAGCTACAGAATGATCGCCATCAGAAGTGGTTCACATATCTACAACAGTTTCATTTGAATATCAAGTACAAGAAGGGAAGCACCAATAATGTTGCAGACTACCTCAGCCGACCACCGATCATGGTGATAACAACCGTTCTCAACTCTTATGGACACGAGACTTCTGATTGGCCGCTTCTCTACAAGAGCGATCCAAAATTCAACCACACATACCAGACACTCTTGGAGGGAAACCAAGTTCCAAAATTTCACCTCTAGGATGTACTACTGTGTCACATGGGACACCTTTGTGTTCCTTCAAGCGAGCATGCCAAGATGATTTGGGAAGCGCACTACAGTCGGGTTGCTGGGAATTTCGGGGTCGAGAAAATAGTGCTAGTACTACAGAAGTATTTCTATTAGCCGAACCTTCGACAAGACATTTGGAAGTACATCCGATCCTTCATTACCTATGCCATTGCCAAACCATCCATCAAGAAGCAAGGCCTCTATACTCCGTTGCCTACCCCTAGTCGACCTTGGGAATCCATCTCCATAGATTACATGTCAGGCCTTCCTTCTACTAAGCAAGGTAATGACTGTGTGTTTGTGGTCGTTGATAGATTCTCAAAGATGGCCATAATGGAGGCTTGCAAGAAGAATATCACAGCAGAAGCCACTGCTAAACTCTTCTTTGAACGAGTGTGGGTACACTTTGGGATCCCACAGTCTCTAATCTCAGACCAGGACAGCAGGTTCCTTAGTACATTCTAGTCTAGCCTATGGTCAATGCTAGACACCAAGCTCACAGAGTCCACATCTTTCCATCACCAGACTGATGACCAGACAAAGGTCGTCAACAGGATGATCGTACACATTTTGCGCATGTACAACTCAAAGCATCCACGCACATGGGATGAGATCCTCCCCTATGTACAACACAAGTATAACTGGGCCCTCCATAGCTCAACCAACCACAGCCCCATTCAGGTGGGCTTGGGATTCCAGCCACTATGTCCCATTGATGTAGCCATGCCATTTGCAGCTACTCAAGCTGATTCAGCTCATATCCAGTCTGAAGTTTCCAAGGCAAACAACTTTGTTGAGCGCATTCAGCGCATTCACCAATAGTTTCATGATATATTGGACAGATCCAATGCTAAGTGCAAGCAGTGACATGATCATCATCGGGTGCAACACAACTTCCAGGTGGGCAACAAATTGTGGCTACATTTACAGAAGGAGCGCCTCGCTGGACCCCACCGCAAGCTTCACCCACTTCGATATGGGCCATACACCATCACCAAGGCTATCAGGGACAATTCCTTCGAGCTCAGTATTCCACCATTCCTTGGTCTGCACCCAGTGTTCAATGTGGACCGCCTTCGGCCCTACTTTCCACCTCTACTGGACACATCAGACGTGGCAGAAAAACTCACACTAACAGAGTTAAACCCTGACTGCATGGAACAAGCCACAACTGATCGGATTATGGACACACAGATCAAGAACACCCGCCAATAAGGTGTAGGGTGAAACACCTTAATGTGTAGGGTTTCCATTGTTTCTCAATAATATATAGGCCTTCGAGCCTCATTGTAACACAGAGTTCAAAGGCATGTAGCCACCACATCTCTTCTTAGAGATAAGCTACTAGCACTCTAGCTAGTTTATTTCCATTTTGTATGTAAACAAGTTTCAGTTATTAATTAATGAAATGAATTGTTAATTCTGCTACATATTTGTTTCTATGGTTATTTGTGTATTCTGTTGCGTTCATGCATAAATCCATATCACTTTATTTCCTAAAGAGGTGTGTTACAATCATTAACACACTTTTCTAAGATTTTAAGGTGGGTGAAAACTAAAACAATATCTCCGTTCCACTAACCAAATTAGATTTCTTCTTATAAATGAAACTAAAATGCACCACCAAAGTCTTGTCTGGTGTAATTCTATACTCTTTTGATCCAGGATGGAGGCTAATCTCAACGGATCCTAGATTGCACGAGGATGAGATAATTATATTGTCCAAATTTATTTTTTGGTCGTAGTCACTCCAAATTCTCAATAAACAATTATAAAAAAATATAAAAAATAATTAGTAGTTGATGCATGGATAATGAGTAGATAATGAATAGACAATCCATTTAATTTTTAACTAGAATAAGGTGAGTGATAACATATGATTAAAATTGAGCTCATAGGAATCTATGAACCAAGGAAAAACTCACAAATAGATTTCAGAGACAAATTTACTCATTATTGATATTGAACAGTGCAACAATGACTTGCAGCTGTATATGCTTTCATTAATCAAAACTAAAAAATGGATAATTAATCCAATGTAATACACTGGTATTAATAACCAGTCAATTTGAATACATGAGAGAAATTTGAATTGATTGACTCAATCTAACATCATGGATAACATGATGTGTCTAAGTCACTATCACAGCTTAACTAGCTATCTCTAGTTGTCTAAATCACTGCCTCAGTCAGTTAGAATCAGTTAACTAGTCTAACGGAATGTGGTAGGTGAGAAAATGCACCTTCCCAAATGCAGTTAATCAATGAATGGTGCTAACTGAATATAAATGGATGTAACTAAATGTAACTGACTTCTAACTAGGCTTGACTAGTCACCAAGTGAACTCAATTGAAGGAGGTTGGTGTTGACACTCCCAATGGCTCCTAAATTGTAGGGATTGGTCTAGGAGGCACCTAAACTAATGCATGCAACTGAAGTTAGTGGAAATTAGCCTCAATTAGTGTTCCCCACACTCTAGTAACTGGTACATGTGGCTCAATTAGGCCATGTGGACCCAATGGAACTAGTGACTCAATAATGACTGAAAAGACTCCTAATTTAGGCATAATTTACCAATTTGGACAAGGGAGGATTATATTCCTAACACCCCCCCTGAATGCTAACATGGAAAATTTGTGAGCCCTAGTAACTAAGACCATAAGTCACCCATGACAACTAAAATGCAAAGTAATTGCTTAATATGATAACCCTCCTGATGAAGATGATGCCAGTATATGGACAATAAACTGAGATTTAGAGACTCATCGAATACTTTGGATGTCAAATCGGTGTATATGAATTAATAAGGAGAAAATTTGTTGGTGGACATGAATGGCCTACCCTGAAGGAGACTAGGGCAGATATTTCACTGTCGAACCCTCATTATCTGAAGACGTCATCTTCAACCCCAACTGTTGCTACTGCACACCGTGCTGCTGCTCAAATAATCCAAATCAACAACAATAATGATAGATATATCCTTTAGTCCAATAACCATTCTTAAATAGATCATCATGCGCTTTTAGGGTTTGCATGTCATTTTTAGGGTTTATGCTTCACTTTTTGCATGCATGCAATTCTAATTTGATGTTGACCTTTAATCCTAAATAAATAAGGACTCTTTTATCCGATTGATGACTTTAATACTGAATGAATGTTTTGATATATTCTAAATACTAAATGTCCTTAGTCAATTCCCTCTTATGTAGTACCCGCTCGAACCTATGGGAATTAAGTAGGTTACCTGGTGTTTTGGAGCTTAATGAGAAGAGGAAATTACACTCCATCTAAATATGTTGGCAATCAGGGGGTTTTTCTAATGTTTCTTTGATCATTGGTTATGTTTCTTGATTTATCTTGCATTCATCGTTTCTTTTCTTATGGATCAATTCTAACTTGAAGTAGGTTGCTCTTGCCGGAAGGGGGGTGCACTAGCTCAACTTGAACTAATCAATTTGGCTTGGAACTTCATAGAATTTGCTTGGAATTGTGTCAAACTGGGGTACAGTGTCATTGCGCTTGGAATCTACAATATTTCCAGATATTTCTGTTTTTATTTCTCTAGTTTTAATTTCTAATCCACCTAGCAAATAATTAAAACCTTAACTAAAACTTTCTAATTTTTTTTGGGGTCATTCTATTGGTATTTTTGGAAAAATATTTCTAGGTTATTTCACTCTCCACTACAGATAAGTTGGTGTATCAAGACATCATCATTAGGGACTCCATTTTCCCTATGGTTAAAGCACTGATCTTTAGGCAAAACGACCTCCTAGGGTTTTCAGGCTTTCAGCTAATTTTCCTATTTTATGACCCATCTTTTGTATTGTTCCCAAGCCATTATAACCAATTGCTAGCTTACCTTAATTGTTCACAAATCCATAACTCTAGGCATACTCTCGTTTTCCACCTTCAATCCCCCAGGGTAGTGACATTGATAATTTGCAATACCACTTACTACCTACATATATATAATAATTATACGGTCACTGAACATAAACATTTTTGGGGTACATTTTCACTATATAAACCCTTATTTTCCAGGAATTCTTATTAGTTGTTATATTTCTCATATCTAGGGTTTCTTAGTTATTCACCTTAGGTACTCTATTTCTGTAGTTTGATCTCGTTTATTAGCTTTAGATCTTTTCTTTTAGGTTGGATCAGGTTCTCCCCCTTTTTCACTTGGCTTATCGATGGCATAGCGTGAAGGGTGTCCTAACCAACGTGACATCCAATCCATATATCGGGGTTGGGGTACTCATATTTCACCTCTTTAGTTTCCCCTCTCCTCTACTGTCTTGAATAGGATACCATTTGTGGGGAAACTACAAGTAGTGTGATAACAACTACAAGCATTAAAGCTCTGATACCATGTTAACGTTTTAGGGTTTTTCAAAATTTTAACAAACTTGTACAATAATGAAGATTAAATAAAATTAAATAACAAAGTAAAGGTACAACAATAACGGAGCTCCGTTTCGTGAGGTTTTCTTGATTAACGTAATTCTTCCTTTTATTTTTTCAATGGTCGCGATGGTATGGTGGTAGTTTGGACTGTCGCCGGAGTTTAAATCTGTGTTGTTTAGGGTTTGTTTTTGGACTGGGCAGTGGTTTTCGGTCCTGGTTTCTGGTTTTGCTTGTGGTTTGGCATTTTTTGTGGGGCTGTTTGGATGTCACGATGCCTATAATGGAGGAACAGGAGGCTGTTGATTACTCCAGTGATAGGCTAGAGAGCATTGATATATGGGAGGTGACAGGTGGCGGTTCTTTGGGCCAGTTTGTGGATATCCCTAGGCTGGGACTAGATGATCAGGTTCCGGGTACGTTGCTAGGGTCGACAGTTGCTCCTGATCAGTCTTTTTGTCCTGTTTCCTCACCGGTGGCACATGCTACGGCTGTGGCGATCTCTGTTCAGTTGAATGAGGGTTTGTTGGGATCTTCTAGTTGGTCGGCTGCGGGGTTAACTTTTCCTGTTTCTTCACCGGTGGTTCAAGCTTCGGATGCGGCGACCTATGCTCAGCGGAGTGAGGGTTTGTTGGGGTCCCATAGATGGTCGGATGCGGGGTTTCCTTATTTAGGGTTTCCGGCGTCTTCTTTGGAGCGTGGTTTGGGGCCTGTGGATGGTCGCGAACAGGTGTTTGTTGATGAGGATTGTGGTCCGATTTTGCAGGGTCAGGGATCGAGTGGAGATTCTTTGGTGGAGGATTGGAGGGTTCCTTTAGCTTCTGCTGAGCATCGGGGGTGTGGCTCCTCCTTTCGGTATCCTTCGGTTGCTTGTCAAGTGGAGGTGGGAGCTTCGGTTATAAATCGGGTTGGGGTTCATGGTTCTTCGAAGGGGCGTCGCAAAAATTGGATTAAGAAGAAACTGGTGCGGAATTATGCTGTTGGTGAAGATTTGGCCTAGGATAACATTCTGAAAATGTCAACATGTACTCTGGTTGGTCGGGTTTTGGGGCGAAACTTCTCTGATAACACCATTCAAGCTTGGGCTACAGTTTCTTGGGGCACACACTTTGGGTATGTTCCGGAGATCGAGCTACTGAACAGAGGCTGGTTTGCCATTAATCTGCAGAAGGAGGAGGATGTTGGTTGGCTCCTTTCCAAATGTTGGCATATTGATCATTCTCTGGTTCTTATGAAGCCATGGAACCCTCTTTTCGACGCCAGCAAAGAGCGGGTGGACATTATTCCTGTTTGGGTGAAATTACCAGCTCTCCCACTTCATTTCTGGGATATTTATCATTTCAGAAGGATTGGTGATATCCTTGGTCAGTTTCTGGAAGCGGACTTATCCTTTCTTGAAACAAAGGTGAAAAGGGTGGCTCGAATCCTGGTTAATTTGAATATCCGGGAGGGTTTGGCAGAGTCTATTATATTGGAATGGGGTCCGGATCCCATTACACAGATCTTGGATTATGAGAATATTCCTTTTAGGTGTCGAAGGTGTCATGTTTATGGGCATCCGGCGGCTTCTTGTAAATTGCAGGTGCGGCATCACAATGATATGTGCAGGAATGGTGTTCGGGAGGCATTTGACAAATCCTTTGAGAATCCTCAAGAGGGTTTGGGTCCTTCTCAGTCTTTTGCAGAAGAATTGG
>LPNX010833060.1:986-39999 GCA_001517045.1 Pseudotsuga menziesii | reverse complement strand
CATGGAGATTAAAAATTCGTGCGGTTTGGTTGGAAAGTGGAGATGATAATACCAAGTTTTTTCACGCATATGCAAGAGGTAGGAAGGTGGCAAATACTATTTGGAGTTTACAAGATGAGGAGGGTTCTTCATATGTTTCTTTTGATGAAAAGGCTAGATGTGGGGTGACTCATTTTCAACAGTTGTTCAAAGCACCAGCTCAGGCTTCAATTGCAGAGATTATTCAACTTGCTCAGATGTTCCCTCGTTTCGTGGATGAGGAGGGCAACGAGGAACTTATGAAGGCAGTTTCGGAAGAAGAACTTAAGATGGTTATGGGAAGTTTTCAAAAAGACAAAAGTCCAGGGCCTGATGGCTGGACTATTGACTTTTTTCTGGCTCTCTTCGACATTCTGGGGTTGGATTTGTTGCAGGTGCTAGAAGATTCAAGGTCTTCTGGTTGGATTTCGGCGAGTTTTAATACAAATTTTATAGCTCTTATCCCAAAGTCTGACAATGCCAGAACTCTAAATGATTTCAGGCCTATTTCATTGTGCAATTGTGTTTACAAGATTATCTCAAAAGTTATAGCGGTTAGATTGAAGTCTATTCTTTCAGAACATATTTCGGCAGAACAGTTTGGTTTTCTGGATGGTCGACAGATCCATGAGGCAGTAGGGGTGGCTCAGGAAGGCCTTCACAGTCTTAAAGCAAGAAGGATGAAGGGGGCTATCCTAAAAATTGATCTTTCGAAGGCCTATGATCGAGTTAGTTGGATTTATCTGAGGTTGCTTCTAACTCATCTTGGGTTTGGTATCAATTTTATAAGATGGGTTATGTCTTGTATTACTTTTGTTTCTTTCTCTGTTTTGATCAATGGTGCAGCTTCATCTTTTTTTCATGCAGAGAGAGGGTTGAGACAAGGTTGTCCTTTGTCTCCGCTCCTCTTTCTATTGGTTGCAGAAGGTCTAAGCAGGGCTTTAAGAGGAGCTCGTGCAGATGGTCGTTTTACTGGGATTCAGATTGCCCCAAATCTAAATATAACACATCTACTCTTTGTGGATGACGTTCTGATTTTTTGCTCTAGTTCTAAAGGAGAATCTAAGGTACTTAAGGAGATCCTGGTTCTCTTCTCAAAGGCCACGGGTATGGAGATAAATGTTGGTAAATCGTCATTGACTACTCATTTGTTAAGACCTGAAGAGGAGTCAGATCTTTTGAGGTTGTTTCCTTTTTCTTCAGCAGGATTGGAAGTAGGTCTCAAATATCTTGGCTTTTCATTAAAAGCAAACAATTATAGGAAACAGGATTGGTTTTGGTTGATAAGAAAGGTTGAGAAACATCTGATGGTTTGGAGTCACAAGTGGCTTTCTAGAGCTGGCAGATTAGTCTTGGTCAAAGCTGTTTTGGAGGCAATTCCGGTGTATTGGATGTCTTTATCCTGGATTCCCAAAGGGATCCTTGAAAGGATTAGGAGGATTTGTTTTAGATTTCTCTGGAGTGGACATAAAGAAGATCAAACTACTCCTTGGGTGAACTGGAAACGGATTGCTGTTCCAAAAGGATTTGGAGGATGGGGTCTAAAGGATATTTTTCTGTTTTCCAAAGCATTGGTTGCAAAGGGAGGGTGGAGACTGTTAAAATCCTCCAACCTGTGGACCCGGGTATTAAAACAGAAGTATCTTTATGGTGAGAGTCTGTTGGATTGGGTTAGAAATCCCAGGAAGTCTCATGTAGGAGGCTCGGTTATTTGGAAAGCAATTGTTAACTCTTTTGATTTGATTGAAAATCACTTAGCTTGGGATGTGGGTAATGGGGAAAGTGTTTTGATTGGTAGGGACCCATGGATGGGCAGTTTTCAAGAACACCTTCTTCCTCCTGATGTTATTGAGCTGTTAGGCTCTCAAGGGGTCTTCATGCTAAATCAATTAGCTGTTAGAGGGTCTTCATGACTACTCATTTGTTAAGACCTGAGAGACTGGTTTTCATTGCCAATGGGAAGGGGCTAGTGTTGGAAATGCCTGGCTTTCTTGGTGGAGGTCTTCAAATCTGTCACAGTGTAAATTACCATTGCTGGTCCTTTGGGGGGTTTGGTTGGCTCGTAATCAGGCTATTTTTAAGGATGTTACTTGCTCTCTGGTTGTTACTGGTACTATGTCAGTGGGTTTATATAATTCTTTCCCAGATCGTATTCGGGCTGGTAGAGTTCGAAGGATTGTTGCATTAGATATTGATCGATCTCTTCCATGGGCCTTCTTTGATGGGGCAGCCCAAAATAATTTATGTGGCGGTGGTGCTGTTCTGTTCTTATCTGATTCTCATTACTTTGCTATGTCCTTGGGGCTTGGGGGAGGCACAAATAATTTTGCTGAATTAATGAGTCTTAAATTACTGTTGATGTTTGCTTTGGAGAAAGGGTGTACTTATCTTAATATTTTTGGGGATTCTCTGAATGTTATACACTGGATCAATCATACACAAGAGTGTAGGAATTTGACATTAGATCATATTATATATTCTATTCGACAGCTCCTCCTCCGTTTTGATTACTTTTCATGCCGACATATATACAGGGAAAATAACCAGGAAGCGGACAAAGCTTCCAAGGAAGGGCTCCGGTTGGACATGGGCACTTGGTTGGTGACAGAATCTACTGAAGGCATCTTACAGGCTTTTTTATCACAGACCTTTCTTTGATGTTATTTGAGTTAGCATCACATTTTGATCCTTTGGTTTTGACAGTTCCTATATTATGACTGTATTGTGCCGCGGGTTCTTATCTCCTTGATCACTGTATATGGCTGGAATATTATATGTTATCAGTTATAGTTTTGATTGTATATAGATGCCAGATGATATGATCAGATTGGCAGATCTAAGTTTCTTTGATATTTATGCTCGCTGTGTATACTGAATTAAAGTTGACTGGCTCCAGTGGTTCTTTGGTTTCGGTTTATTAAGTCAGAACAGGTTTGGACAGTATCAGTTGGTTCAGATTGCTGTTCATCACCGTTTTGAACATTTGTGAGCTGCCAGTTTACTGTTTTATATCCTTGATCCCTGTTTATTGTTGAGTTTACATATGCTATGATAGTATATAGACAGATGTTCTCGATGGTAGTTAATGGATCTCATCTTTGGGATATTTACGCTCGCTGTTTCTGGAATGTATATGGATTTTACAGTGTTTTTTGATGTATATATCGGATTTAGTTTTTTTGAGTTCTGGTTTTTTGGACAGAACACGACACTACAGTGATTTTGATGGTTGTATGCTGTCAGTATTTTGGAGGAATGATATCTCTGTATATCATTATATTTTCAAAAAGCTTAAGTGCTTGCTTTTGTGTTTTTTCTCTTTCAGAAGACTGGATAGTCTATATTTTGGATCCATTTTTTTGGATTTTGGAATTCACCTGGATGTGAATATACTGAATGTAATTTTGATCTCGAAAGATGAATAAAAATTACGCTTTTTTTTCTTGGAAAAAAAGGTACAACAATAACAAAAGACTAGATATTAAAAATTTTAATTTTCATCTCTTTCAACTTTAACACTCGCTTAAGGACCACTATGTTAAAGTCACACAACTAAAATAGTAGATACAACATGTAGAGTAGCAGTAAATTAAACAAGACTAACAACTAGCATCAATAAGAGATTTAACTGAGAAAAAAAATACTAGTTTAGAACTTCATTATACTCAGATATACTTTCTGATCAGACCTTGTCTCTTAGAGACAAGACACTAAAGTAACAAGTTTGGCCCTTTCTTGAGGGCATGGACATACCAGAGAGAGAAATAAAGTTTTGTGGGGTAGGGTTAGGAAGATACTATAGAAAGAGTAGAAACTTAAGGTCAAGTGCTTATCCAACGTGGAGAGAAGAACCTAGCTATAGAAACAGTCCACACATGCACCAGTCTTAAAGCATCCCAACAGTGACCTCAAACAACCAAAGATAGGTCATGATCTAGGTGGCAACTCAAAACAATCCAAGGAAGTGTACAAGATAGACAACAACTTAGTGACAACACAAAAAATAGGTCAGGACATCCCCACTATCCCTTACCAAGGTCACGAATTCCTATAACAACCAATGATGCATCATTAGCAGGCTCAAACAAGGTCACAATTGCCTACAACAACCATTACGGTACCCCTAGCAGGCTCAAACAAGTCACAACTTCCTACAATAGTCCTAACATGCTCAAACAGGTCACAACTGCCTACAACAACCCTTACAGAACCCCTATTAGGCTCAAATAGGTCTCAGGTCACCTTTAGTAGCCTCATGCTATCCCAATGCAGACTCAACAAATCATGGCCTGCTCCAACAGGCTTGTTGTCCGCCGAATACACACCAGCAACATAAATCTAATGAAAGTTGTCTCCTCACTTGAAAACGTGGGAGAGGTGTGGCCTTGGGGGAAAGCACAAAGTTAGGTACTGTCACCTACTCCTAGCTCCTCCGTTTAGGCTAACTCCTAACTAAGCCAAGGGGGGTAGTCCCTAACAAATAATTTCTATGGCTCAACGTATTTTAAGTGTTTTTTGGTGTATGATGATGTGGATTGGTGTTGTTTAGGAGTTTATTATGATGAATTTATCAGAAATTTAAAATTTAAATAGTACAAAGGTATACTTGCAATAATTTAAGGACAACACAACTGATTGATTTAAGAAAAGGCATCCATAATGAAATAAAATATGCACTTTAGATATATAAATGAAATGAGCATAAGACCAGTGCCTTATCCGTTGGGTAATGGATTCAATATTGTAGTGCTTGGGATGCAAAGATATAAGCGTTCAGTATGTTTGTGAGATCATTTTGCAAGTGTTCTTTGTAAATTTTATAAAGTTTTAGTGATCTTGATTATTATGGCTAAGAACACAAGGTATCAACTGGAAGATATACCTTCAGTGGCTCCTCTCAATGACATGTCGGACTGTCCAGTATTCTAGGCTAGGTGTCCAAGGAACTTAACCAGCCTGATTGAACTTTGAGACAACGGTTTATTCCGGCGTCACTAGCAAGAATTTTCCCACTTGCCTTAGTATTTATCGACAACGTCCGTTCATTGGTTATGGGGATGAAAGTTTTATTAATGTTTTCACTTGTCTGATTAATCAAATCCAACCATCGTTTTGAGTACGAATCCAACTTTTTAGGGTCGACAGAGCATACTTGGTGGCGAAAAGCAACAAAGTAAATTTTAGAATGGGGGGTGTGGGTTGCAAATTTTAAGTTTAGAGAACATAGTTAAACTCTCCAACAAAGAGTGCTCTTGACTTTGTCTTATGACAAAATTTCAAGACACTTTAACTATTCTATATGCCTAATGCAAGGAAAATGAAAATCTAATTATGCTTTGCGACAGAGAGTGCTCTTGACATGGGTTATGGTAATTTCAAGAGACTTTGGTTTATTTTAAGAGACAATATGATTGTAAATATGAAACCACGTGAGAGCTCAAAAATTGTAAAACAATGATTAAAATGCTAATAATGAACTAAACTAACAATCACTATTCTAAGCATAAAATGAAACCAATCTAGTGTAGTAAATCTAAGCTAGAAATCCACTAAAAAAAAGGCCATTACAAGACTTCCCCAAATGGGGAAGCTGGCTTTGCAGGATTAAAGACCCCACTCACGAAACTTTTACAAAACTGTTACAATATTTTGGATATTCAACCTTTGAAAGAACTTGAAAAGTTAAAATGGAAGGTGCCTTAATGGATTTTACAAAAAAAGGATGTGGTTTGTCTTCTTGTTGGGAACTTTTTCTTCAATATTTCCAAGTCTTTAGACTTGTCTTTGGTTGACCTCTTCTTCAGTATGTGCTCAAAATGAACAATGACGCAAGCACCCATTATTTGTTAATAAAATCAAAATAAATCTAGATGGGAACAAAAATGAAATTATTCTCAGTGCAAAACTACCATTTTAAAATGCAAAAATTTTTAGTCTTTTTGAAGTAAAACTAGATGCAAAACTTTACACCGTAAAGTGGGAAAGAGGAAGAGGGTAAAATGGGGGAAAAAAGGAAGCAAAAAGAGGGCTGAAAAAAGTGAGGAAAAGAGGAAAAAGGGGAAAGCGAACATCAGTAAAGAAGGCTGCAAAAGATAGAGAGAGAGGGAAAAGAGGGCAGTGAAAGAGGGCTGCAAAAAAGAGAGGACAAAAAGAGGGCAGCGAAAAGAGAAGAGGGGGACAAGCCAAACAAGGAAAGAAAGAATAAGACAAAGGGTGGATAAATGGAGTTTAGGGCTTCTTGTAGTAAATAGTAACTAAAATAATGCTTTTATCTTGTGGATGGAACACAAGAGAAAGAGATGCTCCCAGCTTTCTTTTTTTGTAGCAAAAGATAACGAGCCCTGTATGTCCTGCAATCACAAAATGTTAAACTAAAAAATGGTTGTTTGAAGCTTGGGATAGAAGCAACTGAGCTCGCACCCTTCTACAATTTGTGAAGCCTGATAACATACAAACACTCAATACAAGAAGTGAGATAAAAAAATCATATGCTAGTATGCTAGGAAAATCAAATCCAGATCAACATTTTGTATTACTGACTACTCATGTCCATCAAGATATTAATCTACTTTGCATAAATAACCAAATTGAGACAACAAATGGGCTATTCTACCGTGCCAACAATGGCCTTCTTGAGTTATAAAATTAATTAAACACATACAAGTATTGAAAGAGCGGAGTTAGAGACAATATCACCTCAACCATGAAGAATTCACCACAATCAAAAGCCCATAGACCTCCAAAGTCGAATATATTTATTAACAATTCCAAAGAAAATGCTGATACAATTTTATTAGAGTAACTCTACCACCAAGATCCATCCTGAAAGAGGAGGAAATGCCTTCCTTTTATACAAAAAATTGACAAACCTACACCCTAAATCAAATTGCCAATGAGTGAGAGCCAATGGACTTGACACAAAGTCAAAATCATGGTTGTCTCCAAATTTGGAGTGCAATCTCCATCAAACAATTGAGCTCTCATAAATGGGATAGGGGTGTGGCCTCCACCTTGGCATGGCTCCCCCCATTCCCTCCTTGGAAGATTCAGCATCCAAGGCAGACTGGCCAAGTGTATACACATGAGATCCTTGAGATTTGTGTGAGCTTTCTGTGGGAGATACGACTGAGTTATAAAAAATGCGACTTGTGTGTATTGGGAGCCAAGCCCATGAGATGGCCATGAAACAAGGGAAGAGCCCACTGAACAGCACGAGCTCTAATCAGCGTGAACTCCATCAAACGGTTGACGTCACCATGGTTTATTCATTGGATTTAATACTTCACGTGGAGAGGGGTCTCCTTATGACAATTCACTAACCTCAAACCACACTACTACATGCTAGCGTGAGCTCTAATTTAACCTCATTTCATCCTCTTATTTTGAACAATTCGATATGCATGGAATACACTGTGGTTTATTTAAAATATTATGAGTGTGGATGGGGAGCTCACTCTTAATACCACTCACTAGCCCTGAGCCAACTCCCACCTTCATAATCCCGTGGGTCCAAAGAGGTTCACGTCACCCATTCATGTAATTAAAACGTGACTATTCCTTTTTATCCAAAGTTGGATTTCACTTCATGGAGAGGGTCGTAACTCAATGGGGGACCCATGCCAAATCATCTCCACCACTTAAAAAATCAATTTTGACTTTAACTTTTTAATATTTGGACTTTAGTGCAAAAATGTCCAATTTTAGCATTAAAATGTCATTCTGAAGCTCTTTTAACCAAATACTGCCTCACAGGATGCTCTGGTTGATCAAATGATGGTGAAAGTGGCCCCTGGGTTAAAGACGATGATCCAGGCTTGAAAATGATCCTAACCATGCCGAAAACGGACTCTGGATCATTCTTTTATTAAATTTTGAAGTTTCTCATTTAAACCTTAAAAAAATGGCTTAAAAAATGGAGAAAATTATTTTTTCTCGGAATTAAACGAAACTCTAGGGGGACCTAGTACATGTTCATATGACTCAATTGGAATGCCTAGCATGACAAAAAACACTAACACGAAGGCTCTAATAACCTCCCAAGGCTGAAACATCAAGACAACTACCCCAGCTTTGGATGAGCGAGTGAAAAACTCAGAAATTATTGGTCATTTGTTCAACAACCAATAATAACCAAGGGAAAAAACACTTTGGGATAGTCGGATTAATTCCCAAGTTTGGGGAGCCAAGGATTTTATAAAAATTTAAATTCTAGGACATTTTTTATAGTTTCCCCAAGGGGGTATGAACATGTATTTTACAAAATATAAACAGCTTAGCCAAAAACTGGCTAACTCTGGAGCACACTGAACTTTGGAACTCTGATCTTGAACAAGTGTATTTGTTCAATACTCTGGCGGCTCATCGAAAAATCCACTAAGTGCAAAATTAGTGGATAACATCTGGCTCCAACTGCGGGACGTGTGCTTGATCTAGTCTCTTATGCAAGGAAAGCATACGAGAACACAAGAATCTCTGGTTTCCATACCCTGTAAAAACATCTCAACTTGACAAGAAAACCTTAGTAGCACAAGTTTTATGAAAAAGAGCCAATGATCCAAAAGTTTCTTTATTCAAGGAATGGCAAAACTTCACTGAAAATTTTATTTATTTCTAAGTACAGAAAGAAAATGCTAAAGTAAATGCTCACTTTAAGGAGCCTATTTTCCTACTCTAAGCATGATACAAAAAAAGGTTAGGTGTAATCATAAATACAATGTAGCCACCTAAGCATTTTATTAATGTAAAAAGGTGTTTCCTTGTCTTTTGTTAGCAACCAAAACAAGAATATTTTATTCAAAAAATGCAAACCTGCGTGATGATCCAGAATGGGCGAGTTGGATGGAAAATCATAGGCATGAATAACGTCATCAAACTTCTTCCCAAACTGGTAGGTGCTCGCGCAAGCTGCTTCTATCCATGACTGGATCGCGCTGATATACAAATTGGGATGATGAAGAAGGTCGACTACTCCATCATGCTGATCATCAAGGCTTATCAAATAATAACTCGTTGTAGAAGCCCCAAGCTGCTCCAAAACATAAGGAACATCTATAAGTGAAGACGATGGCTAAGAAAAAATTTCAGCTGGTTAGACCCCATTTGACTCTTCACTATATTTCTTTTCCAAGTCCTCGTTACAGATACTCAGATACAACTTTGATTGATCATAGGAAAACTCCGACTGCTCTTCTTTACAACTTTCATAATTTTCAGAATAACAACTCCCCTCACTGGACACATCATAGTTGAGATTCTCAAAAATATTTTCAAAAGTATCATAGGTTGGATTTTCAATAAAAGTCCAATAGTCATCATCGCCATTTATGTCGGATATGAGATATGCCTCATCACTGGTATCAAGTCCCTGGCTACACTCCTCATTCTGCTCAAAACAATCTTCTTCAAAAAGATGGGTTTCAAAGATATCACAAGGGACCCAACTTTCCAAATATTTGTCATCACGTGGAAAGCATGGAGGATTCCGATCACAGAAAACTTCTAAGATTGGATTTTCAATTAAAGTCTCGTAGTCATCATCCATGTCAGGTGTAAGGGACTCTTCATCACTTGTATCATGCTCTTGACTATACTCTCTCTCTTGGCTCCAGTTTTCTGTGGTGACAAGATGGAGCTACCCAACTATGTTAATGTAATCAGGCTCTCTTGAATATTGTTTTGCCTCTCTCCAAATTTATCTGAAAATATTATGCATGTCACCTACATAGTTTATATACTCCGGCTCACTTGAAGATCATTTAGGACTGTCAACCCTTCACAAAACCATGCTCCTGAACATAGCATGCATGATAACAAGAAGATTTCTCATGAAATTCTTCACATGCCCTAATATGTTGAGGAAAGCAGTCGTGAAGGCTGCCATGGTAGTGAATGCATTGTTTGGCAGTTTGTCATACCAGTTTCCAGCTTTACCATCCAAAGATAAAGCAAATAGAGTCATGTATACATCTTCTTGTTTGTGAAAACCCTTGACATAGCCACCACCATGTTTTGAAAATTATCTGAGATGTTTCTCAGCAGAGGTAGAGGCATCAGTTCCTATGAAAGTGAAAAGCTTATCAATGGCATTTTCAAGAACCTCATGGGGTTGACTTGCTATCTGAGAGAAGTCTAACTGAGTAAAGTACTCATTCATCGTGGTAAGGAAACAGTTATTATTTTCAGAGTTTTCAAAATTTTCTTGAAAAAAACATGGATGTCCAAAACAAAGTAGATCCAAGTTCTTCAAGGATCCTACAAGAAGCAAGTTTGTTCGGTCTCCTCCTATAAACCTTTTCAGGCTCGGGGATAAAATTGAACAAACCTTCATAGTTTCTTCTAGTTGAATACCTTGAGTTTTTTACTGACAGTGGAGTCACCAGGTGGATTCAAGTATAATTTTAGAGAGTTGATTGGACTAAAAATATACCAAAGAGGGAAAAAGGTAAAAAACTAAAAAGAAACAAAGGTCATACAGGAACAAAAATATTTGTCCTCGGCAACGACGCCAAAAGCTCACTTGAAAAACTGGGAGAGGTGTGGCCTTGGGGGCAAGCACAGAGCTAGGTATGGTCACCTACTCCTAGCTCCTCCGTTTAGGCTAACTCCTAACAAAGCCCAGAGGGGTAGTCCCTAACAAAGAGTTTCTATGGATCAATGTATTTTAAGTGTTTTTTGGTGTATGATGATGCAGACAGGTGTTTTTTAGGAGTTTATTATGATGAAAAGATCACATATTTAAAATTTAAATAGCACAAAAGTATACTTGCAATAATTTAAGGACAACACAAGTGATTGATTTAAGAAAAGGAATCCATAATGAAATAAAATATGCAGTTCAGATATATTAATGAAATGAGCACAAGACCAGTGCCTTATCTGATGGGTAATAGAGTCAAGATTGCAGTGCTTTGGATGCAAATATATAAGCGTTCAGTATGTTTGTGAGATCATTTTGCAAGTGGTCTTTGTAAATTTTATAAAGTTTTAGTGATCTTGATTATTATGGCTAAGATCACAAGGTATCAACCAGAATATATACCTTCAGTGGCTCCTCTCAATGACATGTTGGACTGTCCAGTATTCCAGGCTAGGGGTCCAAGGAACTTAACCAGCCTAATTGAACTTTGAGACAATGGTTTATTCCGGCGTCACTAGCAAGAATTTTCCCACTTACCTCAGTATTTATCGACAACACCGGTTCGTTGGTTATGGGGATCGTGAAAGTTTTATTAATGTTTTCACTTGTCTGATTAATCAAATCCAACCACCATTCTGAGTACGAATCCAACTTTTTAGGGTTCACAGAGCATACTTTGTGGTGGAAAGCAACAAAGTAAATTTTAGAATGGGGGGTATGAGTTGCAAATTTTAACTTTAGAGCACACAGTTAAACTCTCTGACAGAGAGTGCTCTTGACTTTGTCTTATGACAAAAGTTTAAGACACTTTAACTATTCTATATGCCTAATGCAAGGAAAATGAAAATCTAATTATGCTCTATGACAAAGAGTGCTTTTGACTTGGTTTATGGAAAGTTCAAGATACTTTGGTTTATTTTAAGAGACAATCAGATTGCAAATATGAAACCATGTGATAGCTCAAAAGTTGTAAAACAATGATTAAAATGCTAATAATGAACTAAAATAGCAATCACTATTCTAAGCATAAAATGAAACCAATCTAGTGAAGTAAATCTAAGCTAGCAAACCACTAAAAAAAGGCCATTACAAGACTTCCCCAAATGGGGAAGCTGGGTGTAGGGAATTAAAGACCCCACTCATGAAACTTTTATTAAACTGTTACAATCTTTTGGATTTTCAACCTTTGAAAGAACTTGAAAAGTTAAAATGGAAGGAGCCTTAATGGATTTTACAAAAAAAGGATGTGGTTTGTCTTCTTGTTGGGAACTTTTTCTTCAATATTTCCAAGTCTTTAGACTTGTCTTTGGTAGACCGCTTCTTCAGTATTTGCTTCAAACGAACAATGACTCAAGCACCCATTATTCGTTAATAAAATCAAAGTAAATCGAGATGCGAACAAAAATGAAATTATTCTAAGTGCAAAACTACCATTTTAAAATGCAAAATGGTTTAGTCTTTTTGAAGTAAAACTAGATGAAAAACTTTACACGCAAAGTGGGAAAGAGGAAGAGGGTAAAATGGGGCAAAAAAGGAAGAAAAAAGAGGGCTGAAAAAAGTGAGTAAAAGAGGAAAAGGGGAAAGTGAACAGCATTAAAGAAGGCTGCAAAAGAGAGAGAGAGAGAGGGCAAAGAGGGCAGTGAAAGAGGGCTGCAAAAAAGAGAGGACAAAAAGAGTGCAGCGAAAAGAGAAGAGGGGGACAAGCCAAACAAGGCAAGAAAGAAGAATCCAAAGGGTGGATAAATGGAGTTTAGGGATTCTTGTAGTAACTAGTAACTAAAATAATGTTTTTATCTTGTGGATGGAACACAAGAGAGAGAGATGCTCCCAGCTTTCTTTTTTTGTAGAAAAAGATAACGAACCCTGTAGGTCTTGTAATCACAAAATGTTAAACTCAAAAATGGTTGTTTGAAGCTTGGGATAGAAGCAACTGAGCTCGCAGCCTTCTACAATTTGTGAATCCCAATAACTCACAAACACTCAATACAAGATGTGAGATCAAAAAATCATATGCTAGTATGCTAGGAAAATCAAATCCAGATCAACATTTCATATTACTGGCTACTCATGTCCATTATGATATTAATCTACTTTGCATAAATAACCAAAATGAGACAACAAATGGCTATTATGTCGTGCCAACAATGGCCTTCTTGAGCTAGTAAATTAATTAAACACATACATGTATTGAAAGAGAGGTGTTAGAGACAGTATCACCTCAACCATGAAGAATTCACCACAATCAAAATCCCATAGACCTCCAAAGTCGAATATCATTATTAACAATTCCAAAGCAAATGATGATACAATTTTCTCAGAGTAACTCTAACACTAAGATCCATCCTAAAAGAGGAGGCAATGCCTTCCTTTTATATAAAAAACTGACAAACCTACACCCTAAATCAAATTGGCAATGAGTGAGAGCCAATGGACTTGACACAAAGTCAAAATCCTGTCTATCTCCAAATTTGGAGTGCAATCTCCATCCGACAGTCAAGCTCTGATAAATGGTATGGGGAGGTGGCCTCCACCTTGGCAAGGCGTCCCCCATTTCCTCCTTGGAAGATTCACCATCCAATGCGAAGTGGCCAAGTGTATACATGCGAGATCCTTGAGATATGCGTGAGCTTTCTGTGGGAGATACGATTGAGTTATAACAAATGCAACTTGTGTGTAGTGGGAGCCAGGCCCATGAGCTGGCCACGAAACAAGGGAATATCCCACCAAACAATGCGAGCTCCAATCAATGTGAACTCCATCAAATGAGTGATGTCACCATGGTTTATGCATTGGATTTAATACTTCACGTGGAGAGGGGTCTCCTTATGACAATTCGCTAACCTCAAACCACACTACTACATGCTAGTGTGAGATCTAATTTAACCTCACGTCATCCTCTTATTTTGAACAATTCAGTATGCATGGAAATACACTATGGTTTATTTAAAATATTATGAGTGTGGATGGGGAGCCCACTCTTAATACCACTCACTAGTCGTGAGCCAACTCCCACCTTCATAATCGCGTGGGTCCAAAGAGGTTCATGTCACCCATTCATGTAATTAAAACGTGACTATTCCTTTTTTATCCAAAGTTGGATTTCACTTCATGGAGAGGGTCATAAATCAATGGGGGACCCATTCCAAATCATCTCCACCACTTAAAAAATCAATTTTGACTTTAGTGCAAAAATGTCCAATTTTAGCATTAAAATGCCATTCTGAAGGTCTTTTAGCCAAATACTACCTCATGGGAAGCTCTGGCTACCCGACTGATGGTGAAAGTGGCCCCTATGGTAAAGACACCACTTCAGACTTGAAAATGAGCTCAACCATGCTGAAAATGGTGTTACAGAAATAAATTCCTATGGCTTGGGGTACCACAATAGACAGCTTAGCTCTAGAAATCAATCCTTTCCTATATGCAAGAGAAACCAAACAACTAACACTAAAGGATCTCGATTCGTACCTTATTTCGGACGGTTGGTGTAGATCCTCGTTGAGCTTTCCAACTTCGGCTTGAATTGATGAATTGCTTCCTCAACATTCAATAAACAAGACAAGCATACCATATATAATTGTGTTAGCTCTACTCTAGCATATATAATCAATAACATATAAGCATTTGAAATCATCCATGGATAAAATATTCATTCAAACACACATTATTGGACAGGAAAAGATATTTCTATTAATATAAAATCAAAGATTACAATGAATACAACCTCTGTCGGCACGTCTGCGAATCGAAGAAACCGAGTCCCCCACTTGGGCCTCCACTACTTCAATCCTTCATCTCTCGATAGCAAGCTCACAAGCAAAAGGTAAGCTTGGGAAGAACACAAGAGTGCTCCAAGGGACAAAGGGGATGCAGACTCAAGCATAACTTTCGGCAGCAATGGACTATATTTCTCTTGCTCTTAATTTCTCATATGCCTTCAATGTATCCAAAGGGTTCCTTATATAGCTCATCAATGGGGTAATGAAAGGTCGAATCCAAGCAATCTCAAGGCATATGGAAGGCCAAGAGACAAGTGAGTCGGATCCACATCAAGGAAAACTCCAAAAGAATTTGGATTTTTGCACACATCCTAATGTACGAGGTTTTAGAGGTCAAACCCGCGTATATACGCGATAAAGGGTTTAAAAGTCGTGTATGGCAATTTAAGCATGTTTTTAGGGATGGTCTAGGAAACATCAAAGGAACAAAAATGGTCCATGGGGTCTAAGGAGTCTACATAGGGATAGGGAATGCCATAAAAGTGTGATTCACCATGTGTGGTGAAATCAGCTATAACAAACGGACTCTGGATCATTCTTTTATTACATTTTCAAGTTTCTCATTTAAACCATTAAAAAATGGCTTAAAAAACGGAGAAAATTATTTTTTCTCAGAATTAAACGAAACTCTATGGGGACCTAGTACATGTTCATACAACTCAATCGAAATTCCTAGCATGACAAAAACACTGACATGAAGGCTCTAATAACCTCCCAAGGCCGAAACATCAAGACAACTACCCCAGTTTGGAGGAGTGAGTGAAAAACTCAGAAATTATTGGTCGTTTGTTCAACAACCAATAATAACCAAGGGAAAAAACACTCTAGGCCAGCAGGCTCAATTCCAAAGCCTTGGAAGCCGAGCCTTTTGTAAAAATTTAAATGCTGGGACATTTTTTACAATTTCCCCATGGGGGTATGAACATGTATTTTACAAAAAATAAACAGCTTAGCCAAAAAACGACTAACACTAGAACACACTAAATTTTTGAACTCTGATCTTGAACAAGTGTGCTTGTTCAATACTCTGGCGGCTCACCAAAAAATCCACTAAGTGTAAAATTAGTGGATAACAAGGCTCACGGTACCCATTAGCAGTCTTAACAAGGTCACAACCTTCTACATCAGGCTCACGACACCTATAAAATGGCTCTAGCAATTCATGACCCCCCAATACAGGCTTATCAAAGGTCACAACGCACTCCAACAAGCTCAACAAAGTTCACGAATTCCTTTAGTAGGCTAGCAAAAGGCCCCAACATAGTTTGACACCCTCAAACAGGGCAACAACACAACTCAACACCCTAAAGTAGGGTAGCAACATGCTCAACACAGAACTTGGCACTCTCACACAGTCCACAAAGGGAGATGGAAGCCAGGAATGGTCCAAATCAAGAGAATGCCCAAGTAAAGAAGAAGAAGATGGTCACGATATGGTAGAGATGGAGATTAACGTCAACATGAGGTGGAGCCTCACGCTAGCAAGTATGGAGGAAAGTATGGAGGGTGCGATTCTATTAAGTGTGGACCCCCTTCACTTCAAGAATTATTTTATTAATCCAAAATTGAGCCTCATGCTAGCAAGTATGGAGGGTGCGATTCCATTAAGCATGGACACCCTTCAATTTAAGAATTATTTTATTAATCCAAAACCACGATATAGTAAGGTGTATCCAAAACAAATATTCGTATGGTTTCAAAGGCTTGGGGATGATATCACGTTGGTTGAAAGTGTGAGCATGGTTGCGCTAGCTTATGGGGTGGACCCCATATGTATGTTTTAAAAGAAAAGAACATGCTATGGTATTTAATACACTATATGTTTTGGAAATAAAACACTATAGTATCGAGCTTCTAATCCTTCACATTGATGAGCCGTATGGATCGCATGAGGAAATGATGACTTGCTCATTTGGTAAGATTTTGGGGTGTGTTGGTAGCTAGCGGTGAGTTAGGTCATTGGTGGGTGAAAGGTGTTAATCATCTCTTGAGTCTCTACTTCACTTTGACTCAGATAACTTTGGTTTAGATCTTTAGTTCATAAATTCCCCCTCAGGGCTTTGATTTTGTATAAATACGAGGCCTTCTTCCTGATTCTGGACGAAACCAAGGGACTTCTACTCATGTAACTTGTAATTGCTGATATTTTTATGAATAAAGTTCAGACTTTGGAGGTCAGACTGATGGCGCAAGAACTCTCATTGTTGTGAAATGTTTGATTAAATAACTGAGGTGATATCTGCTTTGTTCTTTTTCCTTTTATGCAAGTATTGATTATCTAGCTAAGAATATTACATGCTAATCCATAGAATAGACATTTGAATGTTCAATTTGTTTATTTATGAATAGTTATCTAAGATCTAAGAGTTGCATGTTGTAGTTGGTTATACGTCTGCACTTTTGATTTTTTTTTTTGTAAGTTGAGAACTAATCTATTAACAAAAGAAAATAGTGGTACATATAAGGTTACAAGCCGACCTGCTTAGGTGGAGCAGATATAGAGTTTCAAAATAAGATTGGGCCCTCCCTCTAGGAGGGAAAACGGGTCCACAAAACCCTCCATCCCAGAGGGAAAGCAGGCCATCCAATATAAGCATAATCAAAAGCCTCCTTAGTTTTTGGATGAAACAGACAAAAAAACCATCCAGATAACAGTGTAGTAAACAAAAAAACTTGACATTTTCTAGTTGAGCAATATGTGGCCAAGAAGAAACCTGAACATAAACCATGCTGCATGCAGGCAGACGAACACATAGCCATGGTGTCCTCGGTTCATGGTTTCTTCCATGGTTCCTCCACGATAGGGCAGATATAGCCCCGACATGCTGGTTGATCAAAATCGTTTGATGATGCCCCTGAATTTCCACTGGACGTCGCCATTTCTTCATCACTGGAGTTGTTTTCTTCTTCCTTGGTTCTTGCAAGTGGATTTTTGGTGGGCAGTGGAGTGGTTTTTTTCATAATGACCGGGTTGGACGTAAACTTGCACGCAAAGCTGGTGGAAGATCGACATTGTGGAGGGGGAATGGAGCAAGGTGGAGAAGTAGTGGTGGTGGCTGGGGCAACAAAGGAACTAGGAGGAGCTGGTGGTGCAGCAACTTGAGGAGCGGGTGGTGCAACAACTTGAGGAGCCGGCAGTGGTGGAGGAGGAACTAGAGGGTTAAATCTAAGGACCAGTTGAGTGAGTAAGTTCTTAAAGACCCAGTAGTTCTGTCTGCACTCCACCGCTCTTCTAGCTGCGTCGAGTGCCCTGGATAGTTCATCTTCCCAATCAAAGACAATTCGCTACACTTCCTCCGGAATTTCCAAATCAAAGCCATTGCCACTGGCTTGGGTCGAGAGAGGTATGTGGCCATTACCCCGAGCATTACGACCTCGTCCTCTACGGGGGGTGCCTCTTTGTCTTTTGGGCATGGATGGATGATTGTCAAGAGCATAGGAGGGTAGTGGCAAACCAAAGCTGTGTGCTAGGATGACGGTCCAAAACAGTGGAGAGCAACAATATAGTGAAGAGGATGCATCAAATGAATCCCAACATCCGATATCACTCAACTTGAATGGCACTGGTGCGAATTAGGGCTGCCAGGAGGGCGTTTAATGGAGACCGAGTTGTGACAAGACAGCCTGGTTCCTTTGGCATACCAGAAAGCAGCCATGTCTCCCGTGGCAATAAAGGGCCACAATGGCGGCATTGTCGGTGAGGTTAAGCTTGGGTGGGGAAGGCCTCATCAGCCTCCCTGAAGTCCATGTGGTCAAGAATCACACCCGCATTCGGGGACCTGCACTTTTGATTTTATTTAACCTACCATACTAGATTTAATCACTTGTTTGAAGGGTTCTTTAACTGCGCAGATCACTAAGCGTGGAGTAAGAGTGGAGGTCGACTGCATCTTGTCTTCTTCACCACATATTTTGGATCTAATGTTTCTTATTTCTTCATGCGTACTCCTCCTCGATCTTGTTCAAGCTTGGGCTTGAGTTCCTTCTCTTTCCTTCCTAAAAACTACAATTTTTTTCCTTTCCATTTACTTTCATTACACAATTAAATCATATGCAAAAGTTCATAATTTTATTTACTTGTTTAAATTAGATCTAAAAAGTGTTTTATTTCATGATCAGAAGCTTAGATCTAGTTTCCCTTTCTAGGACTTAAAGTGTTAAAATCTTCCTATTTTTCGGCAAGTACTAGGGTGTATTTTTTTATTATGTATTTTTAAGCACTAACCCACTGATTTTGCACTGTTAGTTTGTTGGTTTTTAGCAGGTCTACGAAAAAAGAGAAGGATTGGGTATTTTTTTGTTTTTGGGTATTTTTTTGTTTTTGGGTATTTTTTGTTTTTGGGTAGCGAGGTCCATCAAAAGTATGCAGTGTGGGTACTCGTTGGATGTGGAATTTAATTCCGCATCCAACGAGTGCTTTCGCTAGAACTTTGAGTAAACACATATGGAGATATGTTGAAAATATGAACAAAAAATAGTTTTCTTCTTTCTTCCTCCAAAATTAATAAATATTACTGTATTATTTTCCTAGAAGGTCCATTTTAGACCTCAAATTTCCTCTAATGATGTGCATAAAGTTGGAACACATACACACACATTAATTATGATGAGGACCCCTCGAAGTTCACAAGGGTCCTCATATGGAATTAAAGTGGAATGTAATAACTTAAATGTGGTTTGTTCCTTAGCTCGTGGATTTATGCCCCATGTGGACTGCAAAACATTTAAATGGTATTCGTCCATCATTTTTGGATCGTAACTAAGGATTTATTTTGAAGTCGATTCCCCATTTCTCTAAGATGCCATGCATGCAACGGTTTTAAATTCATCCCCTCCACTTATCATGGCATTTATTCCTTAGTTCTTGGAACATCTTTGACCAGTGGCACCTCACCAGAATTCCAATTGGGTATGGGTCTCTCTCCTTCTCATTCTTTTTCCAACTTATTCATGGGAGAACTTTCATTTTAATTGGTTCAAGCTTCATGGAGCATTTTTTTTTGTTATAACATGGACCCATCTCTTTATGGAGTTGACCTTTGCACATGGTCGAAAAATTGTTTGATGTGAATGTAAAGTTGGCATAACAAACCAACAATTATATTTATTTTTTTGGCTATGTCATAAGGAGGTTAGGGTTTTGGAGTTGGGGTTTCTAGTTTTGACGATGTCATTTGAGGATTTAGCAACTCTCTCATCTATATAAAAGAGGCTCCTCTTATTGCACTCTCATGGCTAGAACTTGGAGATATAGAACTTCCTTTTGCTCTACTTGCCTATTGTGTTTGTGTAGTGCCTTGGGCTAATTTTAAAAGTTCACTATGGATTAAAGTGGAATTTATCTAAGAGTTACTCATTTTTGTTCAAGAATGCAATGAAACTAAGGTAATATCTTTCCATGATACTACATGGTTTTGTTAATTAGATTGTAATATTTTAACATTTGAAATTTTGCATAAGTGTTTGGATTATTTAGTATCTATTGCATATTTATTAGAATATTTTTAACTTGTGAAATCCTCTATTTGGACAAAAGAAGAAGCTTGGTTGTCAAAGACAAAGACTAAGGTGTGAAAGTTTCTACCCACTCTTCTTCTTGGATCACCTAGAGATATATTGTCTTCTATTATGACTCCATGCCATTTCAAAAAACTTTATGTATTAGTCACCAGATCTTTGTCACTCTCTTATTTTTAACCATCAAGAATTACTAATTTTTTTAGCATTTTATTTTACAAAGTTCAAAATTAACCTTCACCTAAAAGTTTAAAATATGCACGTAATACTTTCATGTGGCTAAACTTATGTTTATATACAACTTGATGGGTATCACACATGATTAACTAATGGTGAATATGTAATTCCAAATTTAATCTGGCTCCTAGATTCATCATTTTTTATATATTTTCTCGTGAGCTAAGTTTACAACTGTTCATGAGTTATTTTATGTTGACTTTACATGCACTATAGTACAATTTAATTTCTTGTTATTGTCAGATCTTAGCATTTTCTACATGGTTTATCTGCCAACACCTACAGATCTGAATTTTAATTAAAGTTGTTAGCACAATCGACATCTTTTTCGCTTATGATAACAACACATTCAAGTAACTAAGCATAATCCATTTATCTTAAAACAATGTGTACTTGTTTTATTGTTTAGTTTTTTTTCATTAACTTTCATTCTTCTATGAAACTAAATCTTTATTATTTACAACCATATATTCTCATTTGTCAATATCACTTGGAGGATAATAAACAATCTATCTTGCTGGTTTATTTTTCTGGTATGAATGACCTCATTCTGTTGGTAAAACACACACACACACACACACACACACACACATGTTGCATGGGGACCTGTTCCTCCCAAAATTTTCGGCATTTCCTGCGCTCCTGTGTTTCAGGGACTTTGGTTTGTCCTATTGTTCCAGGTATGGATTGCGCCATGTATCTAGGAACTTCATTCTTCCAGAACTTTGAAGTTCATGGTGTAATGACTGACCGATCATCTGGTCAGTATGGATATTTTGTTGAATACTCTGGTAAGCGTGCATTCTTTCCTTTTGTAAATTCAAATGCTCCGAACATTTTGAAAAGGATTGACATGTTAGAAAATCTTCTAGCAAAAATGGAAATAAAGAAAGAAGTATTAAAAATAGAAGATGTTCTTGATCAAGGGAAACACACCAGAGAAATAAAAGACATCTCTGATAAGATGAAAGAAAATTGTTTGGATGATCCCAATGCCTTTTGGCATGTGCAGAAGCATGAAGTTGCTCTGCCTTTAAAGAAATATTTTCATGGGAAACTTCGAAGATCAAAATCCATCCCCATGAATGCTAAACAACTCCAATACTGTAAAGAAGAAATCAATGAGTTGTTACAGAAAGGACTGATAAGGAAAAGCAAGAGCCCCATTGATTGCTTTGCGTTCTATGTGAACAAAAATGCAGAAATAGCCAGAGGAAAACCCAGGCTGGTTGTGAATTACTAACCTCTAAACGCTATTTTGGATTATGATGTGTATCCACTACCCAAGCCAGCTATGATACTTGCTCAAGTTTCTAAATCAAAAATATTTTCCAAGTTTGATTTAAAATTTGGTTTTTGGCAAGTAGGGATACAAGAAGAAGACAAATGGAAGACAACATTTTATGTACTGCAAGGACACTATGAATGGAACTTGAAAACTTCGTTAGTCTTCGTTGGAGACTTTGGGACTTATGAGTTGTACCGTAAACGTACCCGTCAAAATTGGGGATTTCTCAAGAATGTCCCTTGACCAATCTAGGACTCCTGGACGCCCCTCAACTTACACAATTAAAATTAAAAAAAAAACAAAACAAAAAAATTTAATTAAAAACCTAACCTAAACCTCCCTCTATTCCTCTAACCCGTAGCCCCCTCCCATTCTCTCTACTCTATCCTACATTCCTAACCTACACTCCAACTCACTGCACCCACATAACTTTACGGTCTACCCATCACTCCAACACTCTAGCTCTTGCATAACACTCTTCTCTATGGTCCTACCCATCACTTTGCACGCCATTGCTTGCTAGGTAGCTTCCCGTCTATAGTCCTATGCACGACTACCCTATCTATGACTCCGCTATTTATGGCTCCCCTTCCTGCAATCCCATGTGCACCCCTATCAACTTGAAGAGCACAGCTCACAACCCCCTCTCAAATCTCTGCTCTCGGCACAGGTTCAAAGTTTGAGTTCATGGCTCAACACAGGCTCAGACTCACAATGAGTTTCCCCCTCTCAGCCACAACATGCTGCAGAGCACAAGTATTTCATATTTGATATCTTACATTTTATTTTTTTATTTTTTTGTGTAAAAATCTCAACACATGCTATTATAGTTTTATAAAAATATAGTTTAGTATTTATAAATGTCAAATTACAAATATAAATTTATTTGTTGTTTAAATTTTGAAATGATTCATCATTCATGTATACAATGTTGTAAATTTTTGTTACTATTTTGACTTTCAAGTTTTAAGTTACTATTTAATAGTTAACTTAGAAGTTACAACTATTTAAAGTTTTCATATTTAGATCTTGGTCATGTATCTTGAGTCTTTACTATTTCGTTTTGACAATGGACAATGATGATTGGACAATACCTTATATTTCCTTATGTAATTTGAATTTTATAATTAGTTCTACTTTTTATTTCAGTGTTTTATCTATCTATGTATCTATCTATCTATAGATATATATAATTGTCGTCCCCAACCTGACGTCCCCTAAAAAATTGGGGGTATTGTAGCCATCCCGAAAACTCATCCCCACGTCCCCCGTCCTTGAGACCAATGCAATATATATATATGTATGTATGTATAATGAAAAAGAAGTATTAAGAGCTTCAAATAAGACAATTTAACCAAGTTAATACTTCAATGGAACAGTGTATTTTAACTTGGTTAAATTGTCTTATGTGAAGCTCTTAATGCTTCTTTTTCATTGTTTTTAATGCATGTTTGTTTTATCACATTAGCAACACTCTTTCATGGTCAATATCTCTTTCTCATTATCATTTTTTTATGATTATTGATCAATTTGTTATAGCAACCAAGTTTCCTTGGCATGCTCATTTAATGATGATGGATGTTCATGTTTTACTTAATATATTTTTATACTCAATGGTTCATAAGTTAGTAATTTTTAAATGATTCAATTTGTTTTCAAGTAAACCTTTTGAGCCTTAAACCAATCAAAATTTGAATGAATATATCATTTGACTTAATTGCCTTAGGGAATCCTCCTTTAGTGGTTCATCTAAAGTGAAGCGAAAATTTGAATGAATAGATCATTTGACTTAATTGCCTTAGGGAATCCTCCTTAAGTGGTTCATCTGAAGTGAAGCGAAGAAGCCATAGTTAATAGGTGTTCTTTTTCCATAGTTTCCCTTAGCTTGAGACCATCTTGAGTGCTTGTGATTAGGGGTCAAACATTTTGTGGTAACACTTCCGAATTTGACATTTTTTATTTTTCACTAATAAGACGACTAGGGATGTATTGAAGTATTCAAAAGTATCATTCCTATCAAACTTTTACCATTCAGTACCATATGATTGAAATGTCTTGAAATGTCTATGCTTTCAGTGTATCATTCCTTCTCTTTCTTATTTCTATGCTCTATCTTGACATGTATGCATGCACATAGACCTCAGTTAAAATACAACTATTCAAATAATTATGGTGTATTACTTGTAGCAATAGAAAGAGAAGTTATAGTTGCATAGATGAGAGTGAAATGGACTATTGATAGGTTGTCAGATTCTTTTGGAGTGTTTTCACATTTTCGCCTAGGGTTTGAGAGTCTCAACCTGAACCATACTGGTTCATACTATGGTGGTTAGGGCTCATCCCCTAGCCTCCTCCCTTCTCCTTCTTTGAGCATGGTGGCCTTGGTAGTTTGTTTCTAGGCCTCTGTGTGATGACCATTTCTTGGACTGTCTCTTTTCGGTTCATATGCGACGACGACGGGTTTGTCCTTACGGTTCGTTGCGGTGACGGCTGGTTTGGGGACATCGGTTCCCTTGTTGGCTCTTGTTCTTTTTTCTGTAGCTCTGGCATTTGCGACTCTCGAGGTGGTCGCTCTCGCTGTGGTGGCAACAGGGAAGAAACTCTTTGGTCATTGTAGCTGTGGCAGGAGATTGAAGTGATAGTGAGGACGACATTTGGCTATGGCCATGGTGCAGACTAGAGGCTATGCCATGGTTTCGGTGCGCTATGGACTAGTGGACCAGTGCCTCAGGGTCCTGGTCTTCTCTGTTGTCTCCTTTGTCGGGTTTTCCCACAGGATGATGTGGCTTGTAACGTTCTTCAGCATCGCCGATGACAGAAGCTCGAGACATGGTGTGAGTATGGAAGCAAATGATCCTTTGCAGCTATGTTGTTACTTTGTCGATGGACTAGTATGGGTGGTATAGCCTGTTTCAGGTTCTCTTTGTCCCTTTTTATGTTACTCTTGAGTAGCTTTTGGGTGTTTTATGCACCTTTTTTGTAAGCTTTGTTATAGGGTGTTATTTGCTGAAATTTTTTGGCTTCTAGCAGTAAGTTTTAGTGTTTTGCACTTGAGTGTTATTTGTTGAAGTTTTTGGCTTCTGACAGTAAGTTTTGGTGTTTTGCACTTGCAGTAAGGCAGTAAGGATGTATGGTATTTTCTTTAAGGTTGTATGGTTCTAGCTTGCTTTGTGGCTTTTTTCCTTGACAGGGAGCTTGATTCTAGATGCTCAGTCTCTTGAGCAATGTTTGTGTGTTTTGGCTAAATATGATACATCATATAATGTATTTAGTTACCTTTGATTCTAATGAATATCAAGGAACTTCTAATGAATATCAAGGAACTACTATTTTTCTTCTTAAAAAAAGAATTTACATCAGTACTAACAATTTGCACCTGGCTTTTTTTTGAATGACCTTGATTTATGTGAAATATTGCACATTCCCTGAACAGGTATATACGTCATCCAGGATATACTGGGTTTTTCATATGGTCTATTGGAATTCAAATGATGCTTTGCAACCCAGTGTGGACAATTGGCTATGCACTTGTTACATGGCGTTTCTTTGAAAAGCGAATTAGGTATCCATACATATTTCCGTTAATCTGAATATTCAGTTTACTTCTGTATCTTTTTAGCTCGAGGAAATCTGTAATTTTACCTTTAATTAGATGGAACTACTATTTTGTTTCAATTGTGATGATTGATGCGAGTTTCTTGTCCTTGACCTCACTGGAAAAAGACACCAGGAATTCTTCTTGCGACAGTTCTTTGATCCGGACTACGAAGAGTATGCAAAGAGAGTACCTTCTGGATTACCTTTCATAAAGGGAGACTTTCTGGAACTCGCGAGTAATGCATGGGTTCCTTGTTGAATAAATCTTCAGTTTTTTATCATCTTGGATTTCTTACATCAGGTGTTAAGAAGTGGGGATTGTTGTTGGTTGCAGGGGATGAACTTAAAATCGACAATTTGGATTGTTGTTGGTTGCAGGGGATGAAAACACTGAACTTAAGACGTGGATTTTGGGGCTGAAACTGAATGAGCAGATACCCAATTGTTTCTTTTTGACATACATGGATTACCAAGTATAGAAAGAAACATAACTCGTTTATGTTCTTCAAAGGTGATAACCAGGTCTCTCCTTTGACAAGTAGACTATGAACGATGCACATTGCCACCTGTCCAAATTAAACATTGACAAAAATATTGGACCCCAGATCGCTGCCCCTGGTTGGCAGTTGCAGTCAACTAAGAAATGAATCAAACAGATTTTGTCATGTATCATAGGCTTGGGAAGGTTTCTTCCATATTTTACACACATTCAATTTGTTGTAGCAATATTGGAAGAAATAAATCTGAAAGGTGACATGCTGTTTATATTTTGATGTGGAATGCTTCATTGCCTCTTACAGTCCACTATTTATAAAAAACTTAGGTGTCCCCATTCCCAGTTGATAAGAAGAGTATTGATCAAATAGATACCATGGAAACAACGAGTTCAAATGACTGCAAATGATTTATGAACTCTCTGACTTTGGGACCTGATATATTTTCCAGATTTCAAGTCCATATAATCTATTATGAATGTGGAAGGGAAATCTGGTCTTGGTCACAATTGGATAGAGAGCAAAGGAGCTGTATGGAAAGCTTGAAATATTTGGGCAGTTGTTAATCACAAGCATCCGTTAACCATGAGTTTATGTGAAATAACACGACAATGGATATGCATTCAAGTTGTATAGATATTTGTTTCTTCTCTCTTTATTTCAGTTGCCATTTTAACACTTATACTGCTCTATCATTTTATATCTCATTTAAGACTTGAGCTTGAGGTGCATGCCCTCCCTATCTGGTATTGTCCTCGACAAAATGATTACCCATCCTCTCTGATTAGCTCCTCTGTGCTGGCCTTTATTGGCCTGCTTCCCACCACAGGGACTATGCGAGCCCTTTATGGCTCACTCTAGGCCCAAGGAGTCTGTGTATGATGCCATTGCTTCTTGCAGTCCTTTGGTCTATTGAACTACACTTGTCTTTTTCTGCTGGTTCGAGGACTTTTGATTGAGCACAACACTCAGCATTGGTATCCTATGTGGTTAGAGCTTAGAAGTTCCCAGCCTTTTTATGTAGTTGTGGCCAATTCCTCTTGTGTATTCCAAGCTGCTTTGCAACTTTAATTTGTCATGAGCCTAAAAGGTTGTTGATCCTTTCCTTAGAAGAGGGTTGGCCTCAAAGTTGATTTTTCTAGGATTTGAAAGTGTTTTCCCAAGCCTAGTTGGGGTTATGATGTTCTAAGTCAAACAAACTAGTCTTGTATGCTAACATGGAAAATACATCTCTCTTATCTTCTTATGAACACCTTTAATCTTGTTAGCATTAACAATTGGTATAGAAGTACATTTTGGCTTTTGCATTTGAAAGTGACCATAAGTTGTTGTGTTCTATGATGAGGCTAAAATTATTAGAGTAATTTTTATGGTTCAATATGGATGGAATTGTTCCTATCAAACATGCTATATTTGATATTTTTGTCATCTTCAAATAGGTTGTTATATATATTTCTTTTTTGAGTTAAGGTTAACACAAACTTTATAAAATTTTTATTTAGTTAATATTTTTTTTAACTACCCTATGTTAGCTTTCCCTTTTTGAAGTTTAGATTAATATCAATATTGTAATTTTTTTATTTAGTTAATATTTTTATAAGTTCAACTTGTCAACTTTACTTCGAGTATAAAATTACACTTCTTCATCATAATGGGTTTTTGAAAGGGCATGTTTACCCAATATCTAATTTCCCACAATCTGGAATGAGCTTCATCCATAAGATCCTACTTGGTCTGGTTATCTCTATGGAGGTCACAGGTTCAATTCTAGAAGGAGTTGGGGTCTCACATATTGACTCGTCATAGTGAAGTTGAAAGGGTAGGAATCCCCTTGATGTGAAGTCTAAAATCAATATGATCTACGCTTTAATGGTATATGTGGCAAGCTGTAGGGATACACATATTAACAGGTCATAGTGAAACTAAAAGGGTAGGAATTTGTTTGATGTGAAGTATTGCTAACTTTGATCTATGAGTTATTGGTATATGTGGCTTGGAGGTTGTTTCATATACTCTTGGGAGGTTGCTAATTTCCCATTGTTAAAAAAAGGATCTTACTTTTCCTTTATAACTTCCACATCCTAGAACTCATTTGATTTTTTATCCTCTTCAAATGAGTTGTTATATATATTTTCCTTTTTGAGTTGAGTTGACTCAGACTTTGTAAAATTTTTATTTGGTTAATATTGACATTTTAAATTGTCACATGTAATCTTTTCCTTTTTGAAGTTTCGGTTAACACTGACATTGTAAAAGTTTTATTTAGTTAATATCTTTACAAGTGCCACTTGCTAGCTTTACTTCAAGTACGGAATTTCACTTGTCCCTCATAATGGGATTTGGAAAGGGCATGTCTATAAGATCTTACTTGGTCTTTATAACTCTCAGTCTCATTATAATACAAAATTTAAAACCTACCTAGAATACTATACTATAAATGAGGAGAAATTCTAACTATAAGATGCTAAAGAAAACCTACTACTTATCAAATTCCAATTCCAACAATGTTTTAATTCTGAATCTTAGGCATATTTATGTCTTTAAAATTGGATGGAGTTGATTACACCTTCAAATCATATTCTAAATCAATAGATAAGTGCTTTGAAACTAATAGATGACAACATCGGTCAAATTCAATGGACCATTTTCTCTGTTTCTTCCTAATTCTCATAATACCAGGTATCTCTTGATCAAAACACTTTCTATCAAAGACAGGTCCTTGTTCTAACATTTTACAATGTAGTTATTGAAAATAATGATCCAAGTCCTTAAGCATTGCTTATGAATTTAATATTTAGATGCAGAGTTTGGTTATGTTGTAGTATTGGAAAAAAAGTGGTGAGTTGAATTTATTCCTTTATCTTGTTCTCTATCTTATTATAAGTAAATAAAAATATTGAGAAGCCATAGATTATCTATTTTTTTCTTTCGTGCCAAATAAATATTCAGGAGCTATATGTTTATGCTTATAAGGAATTTAACATAATGTAAAAATTGTTGTGTTGGGGGATGAATATGGTTGTTTGTTTCTCATGTAGAACAACAAGTACAAGATCTATTTCAACCTAAGGAGTGGAAGACTTTCAGAACCTTTCTTGGAATGTTCAAGTTGTACGTGTTGCAAAGCAGGGAAGACATATTGTGATAAAATTTCATGTTGTTATATTATAAATTGTAACATTCATGGAAAGTATTTTGGAGCATGTGCTTTGACATTGACTTCATGTGGTTGCACCATCAAGACCACGTGTACATGAACTCCTTGACCTTAGACCTAATTGTTGAACTCATTTTCGATTTTATATCATCCATTCTCGACCGGTTCGAGGTAGAGAAAGCTTATTTATTTTTACATTTGTATTTTATTTTTTAAATTGATAATTGGGAATGGTTGTAGATAAATGATGAAATTGGTTCAAGTGAAAGAACAAATTAGTTATTTTCAATAGTACAATTGAGATTATATTCTTGGAAATTGTAGGTTTTATTTGAAAACAATATAAGATATGTATAAGATAGGACAAAGAAAGAGAAACTAACTTAGTTCTATCTTTTTATCATTGTATATGTCCTTTGTGCATGACCTACACTCAACCTTCAATTTGCCAATATTGATCCTACATCAATAATCGACCCACAAGACACATCAAATACAATAGCATACATTATATCATGTCATCTCAACATGAAATCATTCAACGTTGTCAACATAGTATTATTTTTGAAGTGATTGATGTGCTCAAGAATTATGTTGATCAATGTTGGAGTCCACACCAATCTCATAAACAATCCATAGATTTTTAAGTATCACAAGATTAATTTATTTTCATTTCAATTGGCTATGCAACTCCCTTCCTAATGGAAGTCTCATATATTTTATTGTACAAGTATATATCAAATCCATTTCTAAAATACTCTATTATATTGACATTGATCTCTCTCAAACTATTGCTATAGCAACAACCACAATAATTCCTACACATCACCGTCGATCAACTATTCTCTGTAGCTCATTTATTTCACTTATAATAAATGTAAAGTTGAGCCAATTACTCACATCTTGATCTAATATTTATTTAGAATTATCTCTTTGTTTATTTCCCATTTCCATTCTTGTATTCATGTGTTCTACCTATTTTGTTTAATTTTTTGGGGGGGTCTATTATTTGTTTTGAGTTACTTCTTCATTTATATCTCATTTCCATTCTTGTATTAATGTGTTCGATTCCCCCCCCTCCAATGAAATGCATGTGTTAGAGTCTTCTGAGTAGTTCTCCTTCCTTAGTGCAAGGATTGTACCCCCTCCAATGAAATGCATGTGTTAGAGCCTTTTAAGTAGTTCTCCTTCCTTAGTGCAAGGATTGTACCAAGGATAAGTTATTTGGTTATACTTTTGACAACTGAACTAGGCAGGGACATCGAGTGAGATCCACAATACTTATGGAGGTAGTCATCCTATGGACTTGACCAATGACCTCCTATTTGTAATTCATTAACATTTAAACACTTGTCTAACCCATCAATCTAAATTTGTTTAAGTTATCTTAGAACACTCTATATTTGAGTTTAACTACATCGGCAATAAATCAATACCTTCAGCTATAAAAAATCAGCCCAACTACATCAAGCATTTGTTTGGTTGAGTAACCATTTTCAATAATTCACTAGCTTGTTTTGATCGATGCATCATGGCTAACTTAGTTATAGCACTTTGGATTGAGAATGCTTAAAAAAAACATTCAAAATCCTTAATCCTAAAATCCTACAACTATCACTTAAAGGTGGAGCACTATTTGCAATTGTTATCCAAAGGTTTAAGGTCACTAGACCAGATGATTCTACCACCATTGTGACCACCTTTACAAGAGTCATGTATCTTGTAACCACTTTTATAAAATTTAAACGTGGGTGAAAATCAAAACAATACCTCCTTCACTAACTCAATTAACTTTCTTTTTATAACTAAAACTAAAATACACCACCAAAATCATGTCACATTAACCGTAGTGAAGATCAATTTTAAAACTACTTTATTAAATGGTTTTCTAACATAATTTAATTTTTTCTCTCATCCAAGCCACGGACGACTTGCACATAAAGGCACTATATTTGACTAAATAACTAACTTTCACAATAGAACACTCATAAGTCACCCATCCAACCATCATAACTTACACACAAAGGCACTAGCTTTAACTAAATAACTACTTTTTTTTTCCCAAATATGTCAAACTGAACCAACAACCAACTCATAGTGTGCCCCCACTGTGTTTATTTTTTTATTTATATAATAAGTTGCTTACAAATAATAAACAAGCTGTACCGAATAGACCAGTGACGTAGACCATGCTAGAATGATATCCGCATTCAATGTGGGCACTAAGTCAAGGGTCAAGTCCCAGTGAGAGACCAAAGTCCACGTAGGTGTTGAACAATGCCTTGGAATCACACTCAAATAACAAGACCATCCCACCATTCAATCCCGACACGGTCAGTGGCGAGGGATTTACGTTGTGTGTCCACATAGTTACTGACCGAAATAGGGATTTACGTTGGTTTGAACTTGGAACTCTTAGATCCCGAATTTTGCATTTAATCATCCGGGAAATTGATATATATTATTCCATTCTCCCCATTCTTTCCTGGAGTTCACTGAGTTGCATGGGCTTCGCCATAAACTCTTCTCCCCTCCTACAAAACCGTCCGCCTGTTGGCCAACTCTTCCAGATTTAGAATCGATACTGTCTAGCGCTTTTATTGTGGCCAACCAGCTTCAAGGATACTAACGGGAGCGTCTGAAAAGATTCAGCTCGGTAGTTTTGGGGAAGATCTGACATCAATACCATCTTCAAAGAACGTGGTATCTGAGTAGTTTTATCTTCATTGAGTTAATTTTCATGTTCTCAGTGTCTATATAAGAAAATTTTGCCAGTTAAAAAGAACAAAAGAGTTGTTTATTTCCGTGTTGAATTTAAAGGCGCAGGGGTTTTAGGGCTTTATTGATTTTTAGGGCTGTTGCAGGACAGTAGATAATTAGGGGTTTGGAAAAATTTGGGCTTGAGAATTATAGTTTTCAGTATTTTTTAAGGAATTTTCCAGTGTTTCGTCGATAGTGATCTCTAGAAGGTATGGCATCAAACATTCCTCCGTGCTCTTCGGAAAACAAATTGGCTTCTGGTATTTGGGATTCTAGTGTTTTTGTTTTAAATGAATTTATAAATCCAAACACTGGGAACATGGATGGCGGTAGAAATGTTATTTTGGTCGAAGAGCATGTTAATTCTGGTAATACTGATTTTGTTAGATGTGTTGGTGAACACAGTCCCTTGAGCGACGGTTGTTGTGAGGATGATTGGGAGGATTTTAGGATTAGTGTTTCTGTTAGAGAGAGTGGCGACTTATGTTCTTTGAGTAATACTGATTTTCATATTGAAGGTTCTGGTTCGAGGTTGTAATTGGAAGGACAGAGAGGATTTTACGGTTGCCTCCCTGGGAAGCAATAACCGTATCGATTGTACTACCATGCTACGTGCTGCTGCCGATTGGATGAATACTTTGCAGGTGGATGGTGAGAATTTTGAAGAGACTACTTGTTACAGTGACATGTGTCCAGATTTTACAAAAGAAACGACGAAGGAAGATTCTGATTGCAATGCCATCGAAACTTGTTCAGGCCAGCATAAAGCTGCTTGGGCGCCGGTGCCGTCCTATGAACCTCCTAATCTGAATGAATTAAGTCACTATGGAGATTATGAACCCATTTGTTGGGACGCCATTGAAACAACACGGGTTAAGCCTCGAGGTACTGCTTCTGATGTGGTGTCTTGTGATGAAGACGGTGCGTTATTAGGAGCTTATTTGACATCCATGAAAGACGGTGACTTATTAGGAGACTTCCAAGCTTATGTTGAAACAGGAATCTTAAGAGAGCTGGAGGAAAGTAATGATAGACAGCATAAAACTACTTGGGAGCCGGTGCCTTACTCTAAACCTCCTAATCTGAATGAACCCATTTGTTGGGATGCATTTGAAGCACCACGGGTTTTGCGTGGAGCTACTGCTTTTGATATGGTGTATTGTTATGAATATTACGAATCAGTTAAGCACGATGAATTGCTCAACAAAATAGAATCAGTAGACGGGAGCTACAAGGGAGCTTACAAAGGAGCTTATTTGACATCCTTGAAAGATGGTGCGTTAGTGGGAGACTTCCAAGCTTCTGGTGAAGCAGGATTACCCAGACAGCTGGAGGAAAGTAATGATAGAAAGCAAGAGAACCCTGCAAAAGATACGGATGACACTGATAAAATTCGAGTGCAAGCTGCTTTGGGAGATCTTTCTATGAAGGCATCAGCTTGTTATGGTTCTTGCCAGATTGATCAGGGTGGAACTAAGGTTGTTTTGAGAAGTATGGAAGCTTGCAGTGATGGAGAACTACAAAGAGTAAGACCTCATTTTTGGCCTTTATTAAGCCTTCCGTATTTGGACCTGCAAGATCTTATTTCAGTTGAAAAAGTTTGCAAGTCCTTGCATACTGCGGTGAAAGATGAGCCTTTTCTATGGCAAAATATACGTGTGGATTATCCTCTAAGCGAAAGGCTCACTGATGATGCCCTGGTAGAACTTGTTGCGAGGTCTCAAGGCCGTCTACGAAATTTGAGTTTAGTGGAGTGCATGAAGATTACAGATGATGGACTGAAGCGAGTGCTGGACATAAGTCCAAATCTTACAAAGGTTAGTATCTGTGTTTGTTAGTTTTTCATTTTATGAAATTTCTAGAGGAATTTGTTCTTAGTTTTAAAGATATTTATACTTTCTAAATGTCAGACAGTTGTATTGAGCTATTGTAGTTGCGTGGGTTTAGGGAAACATAATCGTACTTTATGTTTTCAAACTGGGCTCCTGAAAGGATGTATTTGCATGTTAATGATGAAAGGATAGAACTTAAAAAATTAGTAGAAACCTTATTTGTTTTTAAGGAAACATAGGTAGAATTCGCTCAAAAATGTTCAAAGCTTCAAACGAAGCACTTGTACAGCTCTACTATTTGGTATTCCATATGCTTTTTTATTATTGTCTTCTGTTCCTCAATAAAGAATGCACAAACTAGCGGAGCTCCTCCGCTTGCGTGCTATATCTTAATTCTCATTAGACATCTGGAAACATGGGAAGATAATGCATTTCTATAAAATGATGTTGTATGGTAGGTAACTTGTAGATTGTTCTCTTCTTAAGTTTGTCCAATTTTTTCAGAACCATATTGTGCATTGATTGTTGTCTTGCCATTTAGCTGTCATTGACTGTATGGGTCACTTGTTTATGGGTTTTGTAGTTATGTTTGCTGGCCAGCCAAAAAGTAACTGCAGATGGCATTGTAAGAAATATCAGAGCACACAAAGAACGCAGCAAAGAACGCAGCAAGACTGGATTGAAGCAGCTGAGAATTGCTGGTCTTTATGGGGTAACAAGAGAGCACCTTGAGCAGTTGAATTACCTTTTGGATTGTGGTTTACAGCAGAGGTCTCAAACAGTAAAACCACGGTTTTATCCGAATGGTCTATATGCCAATTATGCGCTTTCACAGGATGATGACAGTACAATTGATGTTGAAGCTTGCCCTAAATGCGGGGTTGTAACGCTTGTTTATGGTTGCACCAATGGAAGTTGCCAAAATCCAAGCGAGTGTCGGGGTTGTGACTTGTGTATTCTTCGTTGTGACGTGTGTTGATGGTAAAAGTGAACGTCTATTTGTGCTGAATAAGCATGTGCCATCAGGTGTTGATATGCAATGTGTTGACTGTGTAACTTGTGAACCACCAAGAATCAGTAGAAGAAGAATTGCCATATGATATTACTAAGAAGACTACTAAGCAGTAAAGCAGCACGTGGCTTCACTATATAGTTGTAAAGTACCAAACAAGAAGACTACTAAGCAACAAGGTAGCAAATGGCTTCGTTCTATATACTAGTAGACCATACGTGGTAGTAAACAACATGTAGACTCATATAGTTGTAAACCATACATGGTAGTAAACAGCATGTATGATGTGGCCTTATTAGTCCCTGCCCAGGCTAGCAGGGACTATAGTAATCGGCTTGCCGTCTTTTTCATTAAGCTGCACATAACTCGAAACATTTAAGCCTAAGTTTCATTTTCCACCGTTTAAGTTTCATCTTCCACCGTTTTATTCAACCAATAAAACAATGACTGCTATTTTCTCTTCCAATGAGTAATTTCTACTTCTTATTTGGTCTCATCCCGAGGCAAGGTCATTGTTTTGCTATGATTTTTCTATGTGTTGAATGTATAACACGGTATAACTAAATCTAGAGGAGACTAATGCCAGCATTAGTCTGCTAGCATTTCATGTTTATAAAATGTAATTCCTGTATATAGCGTTCGCTTACTCTCACACTTTGTCGTTTGCCATGCATGCAGGGCACATGTCTTCACATGTCTTGGTCTTGGTACCATGTGTCTCTATCTGCATTTGGCACGAGATCGATAGGTCAGGTGATCAATGTGTTTGTGTAGTTCTGTGAGCTAGGTGTCGTTGATCATTGCGATTGTATAGTTCTCTAAGTGCTGCTGGACCCCTAAGCTCTTGAGACTCTTTCTGTAGCCTTCTGTTACCCTCCTTTAGATTCTGGCAGCAAAGCTTCAAAACCTTGCAGTCTACTTCTATTTGCTTCAACTTTGTTCTGCAAAATCAACCAAGAAAACACGTTAATGGCGTCAAAATCACAACCACGGAACAGTAATTTTGTGTGTATTTGTTTCTCCTTTGAAATGAAGTCTTACATCGCTCTTCTCTTCTGCTCTGAAACTAGACTTCAACCCACCTGGGTTGCAAGTTCAACGCCTTGGCAAGAGCTTTCTTCTGTTTCTGCGAGGATCCAGAGTGAAAAACGGATCAACTTATTATCTAAAACCATGGATGGATTGTTGGGGTTTCAAAAAGAAGCAACCTAAAAAGATCACCGCCATTAAAGATTCAAGGATATGTCCTGAATGGAAAAGTCTACTTCAATAGCTGCATTGAGATGTATGCTTCATGCTTTTACGTTCTACGGTTGGCTGTCTCTCTTGCACCAGATCGACACAAATGCCTCTAAATTGGTTGAGACTCTCCTTACAAAGGTAAGAATATCTTTCAAATAGTACTCTTGAAATAGCCTAGAAATAAACACTATTGTACACAACTTCTTATGAAAGAGTAATGAAAATAAACATTGCACAAAACTTATTCTGAGAGAGCAATTTATGAATCTCAGAGCTAAGACAACTTTAGAATGTTTCACAACACTCTGGGGACTAAATCAATTCAACAACTGCTTTAGGGAAAGACCTCGTAATCTTCTCCCCTCACATATATCTAGGACGGAAGACCGGAACAACCGAAAGGGAGAGATAAGGAGGTCGAGGGAAGGAGACTCAACCCATGGAGGGATACAAATTATTGAATGGAAAATGGGGTCTTGAGAACGAACAAAGTGCACCAGTGGCTAAGAAGGGAGACCAAGACCTTTGCTTCCTTCATATTCCCAATCAGAGAAAAAAGAAAAATAACTCGTGCTTTTAATTGCATATAGAAAGCTAAGCTATTTGGAAGAAGAGCTAGGAACAGAGATGCTACCCACCTCGTTGTCTCTATCTTTTCTACTGGTGTTTTTATAATTGGTTTGTACACCCATGCTCATGCGCATGATCCTATATATGGAATGGCAGTATTGTAGCTTCTATACAATCCGATGCCTCGGGCGGTGGGTATAAGGCTATCATAGCTTCTTTTCCTACTGGCTTTATCTTGTTTCAATTTCCTTCCCGCGTAAATGCTGCTTGAAGGGTGCATTGCAGTGGTAGCAATAAGCGCCTGTTAAAAGGGAAACTGAGAGGGTTGCTTAGACCCTGACGGCCTGCAATGTCATTATAAATTTTCTCTGCATAAATCAAAGATAGCCTTCGACATATGTTTATCTTCATTGCATCATTTGTTGCAGTTTTCAAGAAATCCTCATCCACCGGTGGCATTCGTCAAAAATCCCCAACTTTAAAAAAATGTCTTCTTGGGAGAAATCCATAGCTTTCAAGAAATCCCCATCTTTAGGTCAAAACGTTCATGTACAAAATACATGCCCAATGTCATGGATTATAGGAACTCCAAGTCTCGTGAAAGTTGTGTTTGCATGCTGAGCCAAATGTTCACAATACACATATAGGCTCTCTCGACATCCCAATCTATTAAATGATTGTGCTTTAGGGTTCTTTTTTCAAAGCATTGTTAATTAGTAATTGATATTTTATTATTATTTATTAATAAATTTTGTTGGCATGTAGTCTGCGGCATATGTATATCCTTCTACAGGGGTCAAACAATATTTACACTGATGCTAATGGATCCTTAATGAATTTGCAATATTCTGTTGAAATCCATAGCAGCCATATCTTGGGTTTGTCCGTTCGATTTTTCCTATTGTGAATATTTATCTCATAAATCCTTTGTCATCACTTGGGCAATCTCAAGAGTAGTTATCTCATAAATCCTTTCTCATTACTGCGAGTAGTGAGAGGGAGCGACCTCTCCAGTAGAGACTAATCACCCACATTTAGCTTGTAGTTAATTCCATTATTTCTTACATGAAGAAGAAAAGACTTCTTTGGAGGAGATCCAATACCCCATTGGTCATATTTAATACTATTTTTAGTTTTTCTATTAACTTTGTATGTCGGGTTAAGAGATCTTTTCACTTTGGATAATGCTTACAATCTGTGCATTTGGTTTAACAATACATACATACCTACCTTTTCTTGGATTGTTTGAGATGAGTGCCTCTGCTAGCCACCGGAGTATTTATATATGTGAAATCCATGGGTTTCATCTTTTCAAGGAGAATTTCATTTACTCAAAATGGGTGAATGTTACATAACAAACCCTAAATACTAAGGTGTATGCATGGACACGCTGCCTCTTATTTCTTTAACTAGTATTTTGATATTCATTATTTTGATAATAATGAAATAGTAGTTTAATTAGTTAACCATATGAGCTTAGATCTCTGTCTTACAATGTTTAGAAAAAGTTCATTGCTCAACAAAAGCTGAGAACTCTATTACTTTAAGTAGGATTCAAATATATTCTATAAAGAGACTGAGATTTATTTTATTAACTGTGTCAACTGAAGTTCATTGAGCCGTGAACTCTACCAATCGGCTTCGGCTTGGAGGAGTTGATATTTATCAATTAACCCCTTCACATTCACATGACATGGCAATTTACTCATTAAATAAATAAATTACAGAATGTTAGCACACCTTATGGCTTGAAGGACTTCTGATAAATGGTCTGAATGGTACTTTACTCGTCCCAAATCGTTTAATGTTTGTTCAAGGGGAGTTGTGCCATCGTCAGAATCACCATATCCTTCAAATTCATGAACGAACATTAGCGATGCTTTATATAGCTTATAACTTCTCTTATACCAACTGGGTATGACCTAAAAGTGGGGATACCTTCCTGCTGTTTAATAATCCTTCGGGATTACTTGTAAATAATATTTCAGTTATTAGTTAGTCAAATCTAGTTAATAATCTCGTTATCTAACTGTAGATAACGGTTTTGATCTCCTTTATATGTAACACTCATTCACGTAATAAATTATTGATTTGCTGAGGTTCTTCACGGCCTGTGTCAGTGGTATCAGAGCAAAGGCAGCAAAGCATTGGTGAGAAAGACTTGGTGAAAAAGAAGGAGCCGGTGAAGGAGGAGCCAGCAAAGGAGCTATCACCAAGAAAGGAAGAAAAGAGAGCTGCTTAGTAAAGATTGTGGAAGAAAGACAAAGACTCCACATTAAGAGGAGACTGCACTTCGGTAATTCTTTTGAAGAATTATTTTCTTTTTTTAAATAAAAAGGGAAAAGAAAAAGGAAGAGAGCCGCCATTTATATTTTCTTGCAAAGGTTTCTTTAAATTACTTATCAAATCACTCGGGAGTTCTTTCCAGAAAATAAAAAGTTTTAAATAGCCATTTATATTTGAGTGCAAGGTTTTTTTTAAATTGAAATATTAAACCTTTCAGGAAATCTTTTTAGAAGATAAAAAGATTTTAAAGAATATTGGCTAAAAGGAAAAGAATATATCAGATTGTATTTTGTACACAAAAATTTACTACACAGTAAATTTCAATGAATTCTTTAATTTCAATTGTTGGAGTTATTTTATCTGGAAAAGAAAATTATCAGGAATGGTTTCGTAAAGTTAAAAATACCCTTATTTTTAATGATATGTGGGATGGAATTTGTGAAAATGAGAATTTAGAAGATAAGAAAGATGAAAAAACAATAAATGAAGTGGATAAAAGTGCACCAGTGCCACCTACTAATGCCAAAGAGTTAGCATTATGGAAAAGCAAGGACAAGAAGGCTTATGCCTTGATTATTGCCTCTGTGA
>LPNX010833048.1:0-86196 GCA_001517045.1 Pseudotsuga menziesii | reverse complement strand
AATATATAACCAATTAACATAATTTATATAATAAAATAATAAAAATAAAACAAAATTATATAATAATAAAAAAAACAAAAAAGTCTATATAATTTATATAAGAAAATAATAAAAATAAAAAATAAAAACCAAAAAAAAATCTATATAATTTATACAAAAAAATAATAAAAATAAAACAAAAAATAATATAAAAAAACAAAAAAAATCTATTTACATTTGCAGCAAGAATCAACTCTTAACCCAACAACTCTCTACCCACCTCAATTACTTTCCCTTTCACGCTCCCCTGAAGGAAAAGGAAAAAGTTAATGAGAGATTTTAATGCTGCCATACCTATGTTTGATCGGTAGCTTGTTCTATACGCCTCTTCTCCTATTTTTTTTTGTTGGTGTCGCTTACTCACCCTCCTTATGGTAGTCTCCCAATCCTTCCTCGTTCTAAAAGAAAATTATAATCAAATAAAATTTGACGTTATTATTGGCAGGTGTTGGTTGGTTCTAATTTTGGCTTGTTCTGTGATATCCCACTTTCAATCAACCATCAGCAGCACGCCTCGTTTCTGAATAACCAAACCCACTAGATAGTGTGTTTCAGAACAGGTATTGAAGTCTTCATGCCTATGTTTGCTTGTCATTTCACCTTTAGGGGTAATTGATCACTGCACGGTGTTTTTGTTGCTCATTGTAGTCCTCAAAGGATGTGGGGATAACATGTTTGTTGTTCATGTTCTTAAGGATGCAAGGAAAGTGTTTGACAATATACCTGAACGGAATGTGGTTTTGTGGAGCAATATGATTGTAGGGTATAATCTGAATGGGAAAGATGATGAGGCTCTCAACATTTGAATCGAGTTCCTGATGCTTCTCTGACTCCGTCCATGTGCATTTTACAGGAATTCGATGGTTTATAATGGATAATTAAAGAAGATTGGTTAGGAATATTTTCCATTTGCTTGAATGCAAAGTTTGAAGGGGTTGCAGATCCAGACCTCAATTCATAGGGAATATTGCGGTCGAACTATTTGCTGGGATCGAATGACTCTAAGAAGGAACTTGTAGTTAGTCTAAGTCTGGATTCCAAAACTCAGGTGACTTATGCAATTTAGGAAGATCAGATTGATGGAGATTCTAAAGTGTTGGCGTTGGTTTATAAGAAAAGAATCTGCTACCTTCATTANTGATGGAGATTCTAAAGTGTTGGCGTTGGTTTATAAGAAAAGAATCTGCTACCTTCATCAGAGAATGTGGCTGGGTGGCTTGGGTGAGTGAAACTCGAGGGGGGTGAAACTTAACTGTATGTCTTGGGTTAGTCAAACTATATCCCTCTGTATTCTCTGACTCCATCCATGTGCATTTTGCAGGAATTCGACGGTTTATACTGGATATTTAAAGAAGAGAAACTTTGCAAACCTTGATTTTATTTATTGAATCCTCGGCACTCGTCTTGTAAGGATTCGCCATTGGAATCGTAATAAATTACGAATATCAGATATGAAAACCCTAGTTATGTTTAAATGATTTTATATTTTACCTAGACTTTCCTGGCTGTGGCTTTGATTATCTCCAATCATAATATTGTCTTCCTGAATGACGCAATTTCTAGTTTGTTGAATTTTTCATAAATGAGAGGATGTGGACACATACTTAATGGAGTGTGGTATGTGGACACATGACCTTCAATAGAGTTCAAGAATGAGAGGATGACATATAGGTGGATTTAGGCAATGATGCCACTTATCAAGTTATTAGAGTGGGATCTATCTCATTCGACATGCGTGATCAAGTGGTGATGTTCTTGATCTAGATGATGTACTTTAGGATCTTGGTTTAACAATGAATCTTTTTTTAGTTTTAGCCATGAAAAAACTTAGACATGTGGCTGAGTTTGATGATAAACAAGTTGTAGTCAAAGATAATAGCCATGATCTTGGCCGAGTATTTGCCAAAGTTGTGCAATAGGGTGGCTTGTACAAATTACTTGCTAAAACAATCAAACACAGAGATTTAGTGCATGATACTAACAACTTGTGCAGGCTTTGACACAAGAGATTTCGTCACCTACATTATGGAGCATTACCTCTTTTGAAAAGCATGGTGTAGGGATAGTTGAACTTCAAGATGAATAAGACATCACTATGCAAGGGCTATGCACTCGGGAAGTATGCCAAAACTACTTGTCGAAGTAGTGAGCATATATTTATAGTTCTTTTTGAATACATGATGTGTTTGATATGATTAATGAAAAGGCTCTCTCCACCATTTATATATATGATAGATGAGGGTGGTGAACAATTGGAAAGTTGAAATATTGTCTTCAGTGCCTTGCAATCACATTGGTAAGGAGTGATAAGAAGATTAAAACAATCCAACATGTCAAATGTTAGTTGATTGTGTTAATTAAAGACTTATATGGTGAATTTAATATAAGACTTTCTTATACTTGTCTCTTACTCTTTGAGCCTTGACACATTTAATATTTTATGGTTATCTCTATGCCTTGACCCAATTCGTATTATAAGGTGAGGATGTGCATGCATAATAATCCTTAGTTATGACTATGAGATGAGGATTTAAAGGGAAGAGGATGTAAAAACATGTAATTTTTATATGTATTTTGGTGGTGCTGAGGAAAAATTTGTGAGAAACCACAATATTTGGAAGGATGGAGGGAGATTACATTATGATCATGCCACCCATCAAATTGAAGACTATTCTTGAGCCAACAATTGTTTTTTTAATTTTATTAATAATCATTGTTTCTCCATATAGTGTGCCAAATGACACTTCTCTATAGCAATGCATAAATCGACCTCTACATGGTTTCTGATCCTAGATACATGTTATTATTTGTATTTGCATGACATCGAGTGTTGTTTATAGTTGTCGTGAGTCCATGATATTCATGCAAGAAATGAAGTCTTATAGAGGAGGACTCATCAAACCGACCTTTTGAATTTCATTTTGATGAAAAAATAGTGGACATTGGTAGCGAGGTTCACATAAGTAGTAGGCACAAAGTTTTGAGCTCGTTTCAGGCCTAGCAGTAGACTAGTAGTTTTTTTTTTTATAGTCGTAGTTGTTGACACATTGTCACACTTTAGATTGCATCCCCAAGTGACTCTAGATTCAGAACATATCGATGGCTAGTGTCTCGCAGTCATAATTGATTACTTGTCATCTTGCACAACTAAGCAGTAAGTGCATGGCATGAGCTAGTGAGTGATTATAATTTATCATATTTCCAATATTTTGAATGACGAGTTGAACTTTATAGCATAAATTTTTTAACATATTGAAAAATTTCTATAGATGGGTAATTTCAAATGTTTCCCTTCTTTTAAAATGTTGACGCTTCTTTTAAAATTTTGATATAAATTATGCCCTTCTTAATTGAAACTTAATTGGAAGAGTAAAATTCAGATTTTAAATTTTTTTTAAGGGAAATTTTAAGGGAAGGGCTAGAACCCTTTGGAAGGGCTGGGAAGGGTTCAATTTTCAACTATTATGGCATCAATTTTGGCAAGTGCTCCATCCTTATAGACACGAATGGTCCATAGCCAGTGGAGCATTTCAATTCCATGGGAACTAAACGGTGGAATCTCGCTCTCTTTGCATCTTAAAACTTGGAGATTCTTCATGAGAAAACCCTAGCAAGTCATTGATCCAGCAAAGAGGGCCTAGTTGTGCAGTGTGCTGGTTATTCTTTCGTGACATTAATTTACAGTTGGTCATATGCCTATTTTCATTACAATGAATTCGTAACCGTACGCAGTGCCTTATTTTTTTGTGTTTGTTGCCGTTCAATTTGACTCGGAAATGCTCGTCTTGTTTTCTTCACAAAACGTTCTATATGAGCTAGAAGCCTACCTGTTTTCTTGCGGTAATTCAAAGTTTCTGTCGGCAGGCGACCTTCTGAAGATTTTTCATTTGAACTAGAGCCAGGAATTATTGTATTTGAATGAAATTTCGACATAGGAGAGCCTGACATCGCTACTATTGTTTATGTTCCAGAAGCATTCCTCTTTAGAAAAAAATTACACTAGTTTTTTTGGCTGGGAATCCTAGAAACTTGTTAATTGTGGTGGAATATGCGTTTGGCTGTTTGAAAGAGTGGATAGAAACATGACAGTCTCCGGTAGTTGGGGAATGAAGCCCTAGCTTCTTTAGTATTAACAACTGAATTTTTTAAAGGTTTTTGGAAGGGACCGAGTCATGATGAAGGCTAGACTACCCAACACTCGAAGCCACACAGAGGCTTGCCAGGAATCTATAAGTAGAAATCATGTTTCCTTTCTCTGTAAATTTTATGTTTCCCTAATAATGACTTAACTACTTTCCTAGAAAACTGGACATGTGTTATTTACCTTGAGAAAAACATCTTTAATTCAACAGGAATTTCCCAAATAAGGGAAGACAAAACTTGCATTCTCAAGAAAAATAACACATTAGCTTGGTATCAGAGCCTAATATCTTTTCCTCCATTTTATATGCTTGTGTCAAATGGTAAATTGGTTCGATTTCGTGTGATTGGGAGTTGGGTTTTTAGTTCTGAAAGAGAGTTATGGATGCTATGGGTTTACTAGTGTTGACAATACATGCAGCATCAATCACAGCTGTAGTGATGATCTGGAAGAATCGAACTCTGTGAATCGTGGCCGCATCTAAATCAGGCGCTTTAAAATGATGGCAGGTACTGGATTTGCTAATTATCTTGATATTGCTAAGAAATGATCTCGTTGCTTGCTCGACAGTGACAACGAGGAGGATGATGATGAGCTACAGAACAGGGATTCGGGAGAATTCATAATAGGAGGAGGAGGTGTAGTAGCTGTAGATTCTAGATGCAAAGGTAATTCATTCTCTTTCTCAATTTGTTTTTAATCCCGGCTTATTTTCTAGAATCTGTGTCAATCTATGGCAGATACACTTAGAACAAGCATGATATTTTGATGCTTAATAGGGTAGAATGGAACAAATGATGGATTACATTAGGAAGCTTCGAGTTTGTGGCTGGAAATTTCTTCAAAAGGAGGCTGGATATATTCTTCAGAAAGAGTAGCTCATGGGTCAGATAGAAGAGCAGGGAAAAAAACAAGAGGAAATTGGTAAGTCTGATTTCGCTTTTCATCCTGTGCTTGTTTTACAGTTTTCTTTGTTTGGAAGATTTGCTGAAAATATTGCTCATACCTTAATGAATTTTCTTATATAGTACATATATGCTAGTAGAAGAGGAAATTCTATGCATAGAATGATAGATTAATATTTCCAAATTTCTCTGGTGTAGCAAACAGAATACAACAAACAACAAACAACATAAATTTCTCTTTTTTCCCTGTTAACTGTCCACTCAAGGAAGCAAATAGCATACATTGGCCCATACCACTACAGATTTCAAATCAGTGAGACATAAATTTCCTCTTGAAACACCTCCCCTGATGGATCTACTACCTTCCACAAATATTCTAAGGAGCCCTGGGAGATTCCAGATCTAGACTCTCTCTATGCAAAAAAATTCTCCAAGTTTGATCAAGCATGCAATCTTCCATTCCGAATTTTTTCTGATCAACCTTGGATTTTAGGTCCCCACTCTGACCCAGGTATCTATACTGGATGTACTTTCAAGTATGGTTGACCTACTTATCTTGGTCGTTCATTTGACATTAATAAAATTGTCATCTCATCTTATCTTCCCACCAATTGCATTCAATACAGATCCCACAAAAGGAATTCAGGCACACAGAAGTTATATTGACAAAGGATTATTATCCAAAATTATGTCTAACATTATCTAAGCTTGCAAACTATTTATTGTGGAAGACATTGGGGCCTGGATATCCCACACAGAGATGGGGTAGGCACCCAAATTCTCCAGTGTTCACTGTAGAATAAATGAGGAAATTAGGAATATTTGTGACAATGTTAGGTCGAGGCTAGAGGAACTTGAGCACAATTCTGGTGATAAAAAAAATACAGTTGAAAATGGGCTGAAGGTAGTTACATATAAGCTCTAATTGAAGTTATAGAGGTAGTCACAGATCAGATACTAATTGTGCTTTGAAATGATGATCGGAAGTAGGATCAGTTAGGAAGATGAGCAAGAGAGAACACTCAGCTCTGAAGCGGCATATTGCCCTCGTGGAAGTCAGCTTTTGGAGTAAAGATCAAACTGCCAAGAAATTGCTCCGAAAAAATGTTTATCCATCAAACAGTCAATGGTTCAAATATTAGAAAACTTCAAAGTGACCTCTTTAATACAAACACAAGAGTATTAATCCCAAGCATATATACTAGATTGTCACAAACTCATTTATCAATACCCTCAAAAACCAAAAATAACCAATCAGATATGGAATCCCCAAAGGGAGTATGGATAAAGATGAACATCAATGGAGATCAAAAGGAAACCAAGGAGCATGAGTCTTTAGAGACAAAGATGGCTCAAACACTATTGGAGCCATCTTTCACCTTATGCAAAAACCAAGTATGTTTTCCTTATGTGCCTCAAGTTTAGTTTATTGGCAGCTTGTTTTAGTCAGTCTTATGGTCAATTAAACAAATATGGCTTGCTCATATATATGTAATTACCATTGACACATGTCATGTATCTCACTATTGTAGCTTCCTTGCATCATGTGGTTGGCAATATACAAACCAAGAATATTCAGCTGGTCGTGGATGATCAATTGGGTTAGTGCTCGAGTCTCTGAACCTTTCTTTAAGGCATCGAGTATGTAATGTGCTAGAAAACTTTCCAATGCTAAAATAGAGAGGAAACAATGGAAAATATATACCAGCACATTCAGAAAAACAAACACTAAAAGAAAACCGGGGAATAAAAATTCATGAAAGTTGCTTTTCAATTACAATGCAAATAAGATGACTTGTGCTTAGAAGAATAAAATTAATACCGATCTGATACATCTACTTCTTATGCAGATATGCATCATCTTGGGGATTATACTCATGACTGTGTCATCAATTGGGCGTCTAAGGAATATCATTATTGCCGTAAAGACATACAAATTCTTGGGCATCTAAGGAATATCATTATTGCTGCAAAGACATACAAATTCTTCTTTTGAGTAGAGAGATCAACTATTTTGGAAATGTTGGCCAAGATTTTCTTCTTGTTATACTTTGTTCTAGAAATGTTGGCCAAGATTTTCGTTTTGTTATACTTTGTATTGTTTTAAAATCAGCTGAACCGTAGAAGTCAACTTTCGTTTTAGTTGGATTAAATTTGAATAGAACCCTACATTTTTAAATGCTTCTGCAAATATCACAAAGTTACAAACTGTTTGCAATAATGTATGTCAATGGGAGAATTTGAAGTGAAATAAATTCTGTAACCATTATGAGATTCTCGAAAGTATTATAAATTCAAAAGATGAGTATTTGCAATATCTAGCATAGTTTTGATCACAATTCTTAGAAATACATTTTTATAGCCATTTCATGTTTAACTGAGATGATATGCCATGACAGCCTTTTTGTAACTCATAATTTATGGAAAACTATCTTCTACATTAAAAAAAAATTTAAATTACTATCATCAACTTATCTCAATAAAATTTATATAAAAACAAAGTTATAATGTTAACTGGGTAATCAACATCTTTCCATAAAATTTATATAAAAACAAATTTATTCTTCTTTACTATAGAAAGTTTCACATTGATGGTCACTTTCATATTTTCATTGATGCATTTCTTCCTGGGTTGTACTCTTTTAATTTCCAATTGTATATAATGAACTAGCCATGTCTTGTTTGTGTATCTATTACAGATTGGAGAAATGAAGAAGTTAGTCGATGAAGGGAAAATAAAATACATTGGGATTTTTGAGGCTTCTGCATCAACAATTCGAAGAGCTCATGCTATTCATCCTACAACAACAGTTCAATTAGAGTGGTCCTTTTGGACTAGGGATGTAGAGGACGAGATTATTCCAACTTGCAGGTAGAGGTATTGGAGTTCATATTTACCATGTGGCCACTTTCCTATTAGTATGAATTTCAAATTTCAAATTAAAACTTTCATTACAGGGAGCTCGGTATTGGAATTGTGCCATATAGCCCTTTAGGGAGGGGTTTCTTTTCTGCTGGAGCAAAGTTGGTTGATAACTTTCCAAATCATGATTTCAGAAAGGTATTTGGGATCCATTTATTCTTACTCATGGATTTTAGATTTATGAATGGTTTTTGTATTTTGATAGATGCTTGATTATTTACAAGCATTAGTAAATATTTAGAAGCATTTGAAATTAGTAATATTTAGACATTAATGGTTGTTGTAGGGGCTCCCATGCTACACAGGAAAAATCATTTAGTATGAGGATCCCAGCTATTCAGGGCTCCTCTAATCCTAAAACAAGTTCATCTCATTCACTTTCAATGTCTCCAACATTAAATATCCCTACCTTGGTGGTGGAAGTTGCAGCATCAGGGATGAGTTCTGATCATGGCAAGCTGTTGGTCTAAACACTTACAATCCACTATGACAGAGATGTGAAACTTTTTATGAGAAATGCAATCTCTAGTAGTAACCACAGTATGTCAATAAACAACTATTATTTGTATCTTAAATAAAAATTGTGATAAACAAGTGAAAGTATGAATAAGAGTGTTGTGGCCTTATTTATTTGTGGACTGTGAGTAACTTGTAGGACATCGACAATATGTGTTGCTAGATGCTTCTTGAAATATGAGAGAAGACTATCCCAATGTTAGGATTTATGACAAGAATGCAACTAACCTTCAAGGCCCGCTAATTACATGTTATAACAGCTATGACCGAGGTGCATCATGGTCATCCTGAATATGAGTTTATGTAAGGTCCCATCAGAGATATGTTGCTTGTTAAACTCAGACTGAAGGGTATGGGACTATTTTAAATAGTTACAAGAACAATGGGTGTCTGAGATTTAGTTTGTACAGAATTAGGAGGGGTTTTAGGAAGCATATTTATGACTATCCTAAATAGACAACACCCAAAAAATGGAGGAATGTTGGGTGTTTTTAGAGGAGGGCCAAGAAATTAAGGATGAGGTCTGGATAAAGGTCCAAGTCTAGATAGCGAAATTGGAAGGCCTCAAGTATGAATGAGACTTTTATTTCTCTGATCTAGACTATTAACGATCCTTTCTCATGGGCTGAGGTATGGACAAGGACAAAGAAAAGGGTCCAGGATTTTAGTTTATGAATTAGTAACTAGGGCTTAGTATGTAGGTTATTCAGGGGTGTTAGGAAATAAATGTTTCCTTAACATGCCTAAGGGTAGGACAGAGTATAGGGTTTAGTTTTGGGAACTAGGGTTGTGTAAGGGTCTGTCCTAAGGTTTGTAGCTAGGCTGCAGGTTAAGCAGTCACTTAGGGTAGGCTAGGGAGTAGTATCTGGAAGAGGGTCGAGACTATTGGGTGAATTAGGTTATAGTTTAAGTTTGTATCAAGACTCTATGGGATATATAATATCCCCAAGAAATAGGTCACAAGAAACAACAAAAGTCATTAGGAAAAGTTTATGTATACCTTGATTGTATAGTGTATCCCTATCTGGCGACTCCATATTAATAGATATTATCATCAATAAAATTAAAGCACCTTTTGTGCCCTTGAAAGGAAATTTACCCGTCATAAGGAATTTCCTGGATAGGTCAGTTGTATTGGTAGCTAGTGCACATCTCCATAAAGTGTATCCGACAATGTGATTAATTTCAAAAGATATGGACTTTCTGAAAATACAAAGTTACCCACAAAGACAAGTCTTACGAAAACTGAAAGTATCCTTTTGAAGCTCTCATCCTACCATGCATGCATCAAATATTGCATGTCATATGCAAGCATATTAAACTTGCTGAACTAAGAAAAACTTGTCTGCTCTTTACTGTTATGAGTATGAACTGATATTTAAGAAAAACTGATCGGAAGACCACAAGCAAGAATTCTGTTCATTCTTTAATGTTGAGAATGAAGATCTGTGACTATGTGCTAAATTTGGCTAAAGCACTCATGGACAGTTGATGCTAAATTATTTGCTAATTTTTCCACAAACTATCAATGTTGAATGTTGAATTTTGATTAGAAGTTCATCCAATAATATATCCATGAACCATCGACATTGAATCAATGGAGATGAACTTTTTGAGAAGTTCATCCTGAGTGGTAACAGGGCCAAAGGACCAAAACAAATAATATTTCACTTAAATAATCCACCGCATGACCCCATGACATGACCTATTCTCACGGCTAACTACTAACATCCTTACATTTTGATTTTGATCTTATTAAACTTTCAACCAGACACTCTGTACTTATAGATTGCAAGTGAATTGAGATAACTTGTTATGTTTGTTGATTACAAGACAAATACATTGCTATCCTCCTAGCTCTGATATGTCTACCTATTCTTTTGGATTTCATTTGACAAAACTACGATGAAATCAATAGATGGCTTTTTCCAGTTTTCACTTGGGATGACAATTGGTTGGAGCAGACCTGAAAAATACAGTTTGGTGCTTGTTTTGTGGTCATGCTTTTGAAAAATTGGCATACTGCTGAGATTCCTTTCTCATTCCATTTCGACAGTTCATTGCTCAGATCTTATTCTTTGTATAACATGCGTGCTTGGCTATGGGAAGTATAAGGAATTCCTACATTTTCTTTTAGTAAACGTTGAGCTCAAAATTGAGAAAACTCAGTGTTCATTCATAATTGGAGAGATATTTGATTGATACTGAATGTTGGTAATTATCTTGAAAGCTCATTTGTAATTGTTTTACTCAACCTGCACATCAGCCCTAATATTTTAGGCCCTACACAAAGTTGAACTTCTTCAAGGCAAGGTGTTGGCAACTATATTCTGCTTTCCCTTCTTACACCAACTACAAAATTGGAAATATGAACCATGATCAGATATGGATGTTTATTCTTTTTTACTACAGAAAGTTTCACATTGATGGTCACTTTCATATTTTCATTGATGTATTTCTTCCTGGGTTGTACTATTTTAATTTCCAATTTTATATACTGAACTAACCATGTCTTGTTTGTGTATCTATTACAGATTGGAGAAATGAAGAAGTTAGTTGATGAAGGGAAAATAAAATACATTGGACTTTCTGAGGCTTCTGCGTCAACAATTCGAAGAGCTCATGATGTTCATCCTATAACAACAGTTCAATTAGAGTGGTCCTTGTGGACTAGGGATGTAGAGGATGACATTATGCCAACTTGCAAGTATAGGTATTGGAGTTCATATTTACCATGTGGCCACTTTCCTAATAGTATTAATTTCAAATTTCAAATTGAAACTTTCATTACAGGGAGCTAGGTATTGGAATTGTGCTATATAGCCCTTTAGGGAGGGGTTTCTTTTCTGCTGGAGCAAAGTTGGTTGATAATGTTAGTTTTTCAACATTTAAGCTAGCATTATGTTAAGATCTTTTCACTGAGAGAATAAAAAGCACAGCAATCACATAAGCACATCACAAGAGACAAGAGACACAAATATTTTAGGAGGGGAAACCATAAATGGAGAAAATACCTCAACTTCCTCTAAGATAGTATCACCACAAGATGTGATCCCAAAATAGTAAGATGACCTCCCAACACAACAGCATCCTTCTGTCTTATGTCAAGCCAAAGTATTTCCTTCTCCAAAGGTGCGCCACACTTGAGAGGGCAAGTGATGTAATTCACAAGTGATAAATAGAGAGACTCTCACTCTCTATTTATATTCTTTCGTTGACTTGAAGTGCACTCAACCATGTAGGCTTAACTTACAATTACTTACTCGAGCCTACACCTTAATTAGTGTATAATAACCCAAGTGCCCCGAAACTGTGGGGACTTACCAAATGACTTGACAAGACTTGTTTACATTAATAATCCTCCCGATCGGAACATCGGGGCATAACCACATGACTCAAATACATAATAGAAACATCCCGAAATAAACATCGGGTAACAATACATAAGATACATAGAAGAATACATTCCGAAGTTACATATACATCAACACTCCCTCTTAACTAGGAAGGTATTCTTTCGACACAATTTTTCAGCACTGGTCTTCTTCACTACATCAACTGGATCATCTTTGTCTTTGAGTCATCTTTGTATTCAAGTCATCTTCATCTTCAAGTCATCTGGATCTGGATCATCTCTCGATCTGGATCAACACAAATGGCATCACCGGATCTAGATCATCACTCGATCTGGATCAACATCACTGGACTGGATCTGGATCATCACTCGATCTGGATCAACATCAAATGGCATCACTGGATCTAGATCATCACTTGATCTGGATCAACATCACTGGACTGGATCTGGATCATCACTTGATCTGGATCACCACTGATGGATCTGGATCATCACTCGATCTGGATCTCTCGGAGTCATCATAACTGGATCTAGATCATCTCTCGATCTGGATCTCCTCTAGTCATCATCATGTGTATACTATATCGTCATAGGAAGTTCTACAAAGCTAGCCCTTTTTCATGCTGATTGTAGGCCTACCCTCATGTAGGTCTTCACCCAGCACTTACATCTGACCTGCTCGTCAGAAAGGCACGCCCAACACTCACATCTGATCATGTAGTAAACTACAATCCCATCAAAAAGGCCCAGCACTCACATTCACCAGCATGGTAGGCACAATCAACTACCATCTATGAAATGGCTCAGCACTTACATCTGACCTACTCGTTAGAAAGGCCCATCCATCTAGACAAGAACACATCCTATCACAGTGATGGAAGACTCCCACCCAGACAAGAACCAATCCTATCACAGTGGTGGAAGATGTCCTGCACTTACATCCATCTAGGCGGGAACACATCCTTCTCACAGTGATGGAAGACTCCCCCCCAGACAAGAGCCAATCCTATCACAGTGGTGGAAGATGTCCTGCACTTACATCCATCTAGGCGGGAACACATCCTTCTCACAGTGATGGAAGACTCCCCCCCAGACAAGAGCCAATCCTATCACAGTGGTGGAATATTTCCTGCACTTACATCCATCCAGACAAGAACACATCCTATCACAGTGATGGAAAGGCTTGCACTCACATCTAATCCTACGAGAACACATCTCTGTAGTCATATCAGAATGGCCCCCAGTCCTCGACTGAGCTACCTAGTAACTGACCAGGCACCTCCACTCTCATAGAGAATGGCAATTTCCCTTACATCCGACCTGCTCGTCGGAATGGCCAACACTCACATCTGACATGGAAGGAACTTAATACTTTAGCCATGACAGAATGGTTCAACCCTTACATCTGATCAAGTGGGAACACATCCCTCTATCACATCAGAATGGCTACTCAGTCCTACACTGAGTGATCCTGGTAACTGACCAGGTGCCTCCATTCCTAGAATGGCAATTGCCCTTACATCTGTCCTACTCAACAGAATGGCCATCACTCATATCTGACATGGAAGGGAGCAACCCTATCACCATGATAGAATGGCTTAGCCCTTATATCTGACCTACTCGTCAGAATGGCTATGGATCTCAGCACTCATATCTGACATGGAAGGAACCAATCCTCTCACCATGATAGAATGGATCAGCCCTTACATCTGACCATGGAAGGAACCAATCCTCTCACCATGTCAGAATGGCTATGGGTCGCATCACTTTCTCTAGGAGGAAGCCTCGATCTGGAGAACACCAAGTCTCTCTCTGAAGTACTCGAACTTCAGCCTAGCCAATGGCTTTGTCAATACATCAGCTATCTTTTCCTCCATCGCAACATACAGGAGCTTCACTGCTCCTCTATACACCATATCCCTGATATAGTGATACTTGATCTCAATATGCTTTGACTTGTCATGAAACACTGGATTCTCTGACAACTTCACGCAACTCTGGTTGTCACAGTGTATACAAGTAGCATCTAACTGGAGATCAAATATATCAAACAGTAGCTTCCATAGCCATACTGCCTCACAACTAGCTGAACAAGTTGTGACATACTCTACTTCAGCTGTACTCAGTGCCACACAGGATTGCTTCCTGCTAAACCAAGAGATCACACCTGATCCCATACTGAAGCAACATCCCGAAGTACTCTTCTTGTCGATGGCACTGCCTGCCCAATCTGAATCAACATAACCCTCCAGGTTAATATTCTGATTCGCATCATACTTGAGCCCATAATCAATTGTACCCTTCAGGTACCTAAGAATATGCTTTGCAGCAATCAAGTGAACACTTCTCGGATCTGTCAGGTATTGGCTCAAGGTGTTCACAGCAAAGAAAATATCTGGTCTTGTGTTTGTCAAGTACATCAATGACCCAATCACCTAACGATACATCGTAGCATCAACCGACTCTGAAGTAGTATCACTCAATGGCTTCAGGTTTGATGCCATAGGTGTATCCATATCCTTGCATTCCATCATCCTGAACCTCTTCAGGATCTCTACTACATACTTCCCTTGTCCAAGGAAGATTCCATCTGTACTCTACCACACCTCCATGCCTAGAACAATAGTGCATCGACACATAACAGGAGCATCACTGGTCTTCCGTCTTCAACCTTGAAGCAAAGGTTGGAATCCACTTTACTCTCAGTATCATGTCGATCCTCAGGATATTTTGTAGTCACTCCCTCTGAAGCAGAGCATCATACTCCCTCTATCTTTTGTACTCTATGCACTGAAACATTCTGTAGTGGAGTGACAAGTAGTATCCATCTAGGATCACTGGATACTAAGATCCTCTATCTTGAACTTCTTCAAAAGTTCATCTTTCACCCATCTGTGAGCTTGTCATTCTCTATCAACCTTGTAGCAAAGGTTAAGATATTCATCAAGCTCATCATGTATGTGATATCCCATGGGTGTCTTCTGAACTCGTACAAGGCCTTATTTCATTTGCACACATGATTATGCATGTCATGTGACTTCACTTCTATTAGCTGTAAATGTTTCTTCGTAGACTATGCCTTCTCTTCATGAGAAGCCTCATGCTACAAATCTTGTTTTGTATCCCATGATGTTTCCATCTACTACATGATGGAACTATGAACTTCTCTTCAGGTCTCGATACAGTGCCCTGACATCATTCTTCTTGAACTGGTCTTCCCTTTCTTCTTGGAGGCTAGAAGGTTCTGCATCAATGATGTCACTGCACTCATCATATTATTCTTCATTTTGAAATGTCGTCACTTGTTCTTCGGAACAAGTCTTCATTCTTCTTTGCTTGTAGGCGATTATGTATGCAATATTTCCTACAAGTCAAATGCATTTATATGGTTAGAAACATTTCATAAGGAATATTCATACTGGAAAATACTTATGCATTAATATATGATCATGTAACTACTTTAGCTAATACAACATTCATCCATATCTCACTGAAACTTTCTAGATTCCTTCCATCTCTACCAAGACAACATTGGGATTGTGCACTAATCCAATATGTCAGCAAAGAGGTTTCATTCTAGATAAGTAGCAATGGAGAATTTGTATAGCACCATGAGCTACTTACCCATATGCATATTAGTAGTATACTGTCATTAATGCAAACATCCTATCATGCATAATATAATAACTGAATATAAACAAATGCATAACAAAACAATATCATGAAATGACAATTTAATACTTATCTTCATTTGTTTCGTGGGTGTACTCCTTCTTGAGTCTTCAGCTTCATCGTCTTCTTCATTCATGATAGCATCGTTTCTTATCCAAATGTTGAGGTGGATAAGAAGTTCTTCAAGAGTTGAGATCTTCATATTCCTCATTGCTTGAGGGATCTTCTTTGGATGAAAGAGCTTGATCTTCAGTTTCTTCCATCTCCCCTTCTCTTCTTATGAATCGAGCTTCTTCTTCTTCTTGAATTCTATTGAAATGTAATCACTTCCTTCTGGAACACATTCCTTGAATAAATGAATTCCACGATCCAAGGAGGCCATTCAAGGTGGCCATCACCACTTCTGCATTCTTCACCGCTTCAAGTTGTTCTTGATTTGAGAGACTCTTATGACTGCATGGTCTCTGCATTCTGGATCTTCACATTCTTCAACTAGTTTCTTTAGGTCATATTCTGATTTTGTTCTTTCCTTCAAATAGCTTGAAATTCAGAAAGACCTTCAACAGCTTTGCTTGCACTAGGTAGTGCTCTATAATGCACATGTGAAAGCCTTCTATGCCAAAGCTCATTTGGCTCTACTATGTCATGGATCAAGGCTTGTTCTTGGATGGCCCTTCAATTTGTACAAGCCTCCTTATTGTTCTCCAATCACTACCGCATCATCGATAGTCTTTCCTTTTGGCCACATGATGACTTGACCATCAGAGTCTAGCTTGTATGAAGATTCCCCACTACCTTTTATTGGATATTGGTATTCATCTCCTAGTTTCACCTTTGTGAGGTGATTCATGTTCCAACAGTCTTACAAAGGATTCCTTGAATCCGTCATAATTTTGGAAGCCCCACTGTCTATAAGCCAATCATCACTTCCATGAATAATGTTACCTGTGAGAGCTGATATCAGAACATATTCATCCTCGCTTGAAGAATCTTCACTTTCATATCTGGATCTCTTTCTGGATGGTCCATCATCCTCTGCAACATGAGCATGATGTCTTCTTTGGCCTTGACCAAGTCCTTCTTGTGAAAGGCTTCTAACCTCGTCTCCCTTTGAAACTAGAACCTCTATACTCATGTAGGTGTCCAATCCATTTTCTTCAAAGAGATCATATACTTCCATGCTTGGAAGTTGTCAACTTCCCAAAGCTTGTCACCAAGCTGATATCATATTGAAATGAGAACCTCAAATGGAAATAGCAAAGGATTAGATCTTACCGATTTGAGATGTCCGTCCTTGTCCCGGAGTTCGCTGATCTAGGGTTTGTCACAGAAACCCTAATTTTCAAAACTTGGAATATTTCAGATCTTATTGGACAAACAGATATATCTCTTCAAATGGAGCTGTCCAATGTACTCCTCTTCTGAAAACAGTGGAGGGAAACTCCCAGAACAGGAAGCCCTAATTTTCTGATTTCTTCTGCAGAAATGCCTGTTACTGTTTCTGTGATATCTCCGAAATTACTAATTCTCTGTGTCTGAAATTCCTCACTGAGGTAAACTCGCATGTCCCTGATCCAACAGCATAGGTTTCATCAGAATTGGTTTCACCATTTGGGATTTATGATCATTTTCCCAAGGTTACCTGTTACAGGACTGTTCAGAACAGTGAAGTTAAACGGAATGCCACGTGTCACTGGTTCATCTTCTGAGTCTGACCTTCAGAAAAAAGAAATTAAATTCTGTTTCCTTTTTGTAACATCTTCAGGAATTCCATTTGGACCTCTGTAGCCCAAGATATTGCACATCTCCCTAGGTGTCCTGTTTATGGATGATTTCTGGAAGAGGATGGAACCCTAACTTGGAGAGATCATATCTCCCAGAATATATCGAATCAAAGGCTGACCTTTGGACACAGTGTTCATAAGTATTTGATATTCAGCCTCTGAAATTTTTAGCTTCTGATACTATGCCAATCTTGGAATATAGCGACTGTACCAAAACGTAGCAGTTTTAGTATTTAGGGTTTCTCTTAGCTAGGGGTCAAACTAGGGTTTGACTTTCCCAGAGATTTACCCAACCAAATTTCTTGATCCAGGTCTCTAAATTTCGGTTTTGATGAGTAGAAAAATCCTATGCTGGTCTCACCCAAAAATTCCTCTTCTGTAGAAATCCCTAATTTCCACATCGAAACTGAAAATGATTGAAATTGAATTCCGCATCGACATAAAGATGCACCCTTCAATGGAGAGTCATCATAGCATACTTTTGCTGAAAATATGTGGAGGAAGATCCACAAAATAGGAATCCCTAGTTCCTGTAGCTGCACAATGTCTTCTTCTCAGGTTAGCTCTGATACCATGTTAGTTTTTCTACATTTAAGCTAGCATTATGTTAAGATCTTTTCACTGAGAGAATAACAAGCACAGCAAACACATAAGCACATCACAAGAGACAAGAGACACAAAGATTTTAGGAGGGGAAACCATAAATGGAGAAAAACCCTCAAATTCCTCTAAGATAGTATCACCACAAGATGTGATCCCAAAACAGTAAGATGACCTCCCAACACAACAGCAGCCTTCTGTCTTATGTCAAGCCAAAGTATTTCCTTCTCCAAAGGTGCGCCACACTTGAGAGGGCAAGTGATGTAATTCACAAGTGATAAATAGAGAGACTCTCACTCTCTATTTATATTCTTCCATTGACTTGAAGTGCACTCAACCATGTAGGCTTAACTTACAATTACTTACTCGAGCCTACACCTTAATTAGTGTATAATAACCCAAGTGCCCCGAAACTGTGGGGACTTACCTAATGACTTGACAAGACTTGTTTACATTAATAATCCTCCCGATTGGAACATCGGGGCATAACCACATGAATAAAATACATAATAGAAACATCCCGGAATAAAAATCGGGTAACAATACATAAGATACATAGAAGAATACATTCCGAAGTTACATATACATCAACAGATAACTTGCCAGATCATGATTTCAGAAAGGTATTTGGGATCCATTTATTCTTACTCATGGATTTTAGATTTATGAATGGTTTTTGGATTTTGATAGATGCTTGATTATTTACACAAGCTATCTAAGTTTCTACTATTTTTCATGTTATATGACAGAGATATTGTTTGAAATTAGTAATATTTAGACATTAATGGTTGTTGTAGGGGCTCCCATGCTGCACAGGAAAAATATTTTAGTATGAGGATCCCAGCTGTTCATGGCTCCTCTAATCCTAAAACAAGTTCATCTCATTCACTTTCAGTGTCTCCAACATTAAATATCCCTGGCTTAGTGGTGGAAGCTGCGGCATCAGGGTTGAGTTCTGATCATGGCAAGCTGTTGGTCTAGACACTTACAATCCACTATGACAGAGATGTGACACTTTTTATGAGAAATGCAATCTCCAGTAGTAACCACAGTATGTCAATAAACAACTATTATTTGTATCTTAAATAAAAATTGTGATAAACAAGTGAAAGTATGAATAAGAGTGTTGTGGCCTTATTTTTTTTTGGACTGTGAGTAACTTGTAGGACATCGACAATATGTGTTTCTAGATGCTTCTTTAAATCTGAGACAAGACTATCCCAATGTTAGGATTTATGACAAGAACGCAACTAACCTTCAAGGCCTACTAATTACATGTTATAATAGCTATGACCGAGGTGCATCATGGTCATCCTAAATATGAGTTTATGTAGGGTCCCATTAGGGATATGTTGCTTGCTAAACTCAGACTGAAGGGTATGGGAATATTTTAAATAGTTACAAGAACAATGGTGGTCTGAGATTTAGTTTGTACAGAATTAGGAGGGGGTTTAGGAAGCATATTTATGACTATCCTAAATAGAAAACACCCAAAAAATGGAGGAATGTTGGGTGTTTTTAGAGGAGGGCCAAGAAATTAAGGATGAGGTCTGGATAAAGGTCCAAGTCTAGATAGCGAAAGTGCAAGGCCTCAAGTATGAATGAGACTTTTATTTCTCTGATTTGGACTATTATCGATCCTTTCTCATAGGTTGAGGTATGGACAAGGACAAAGAAAAGGGTCCAAGGGATTTTAGTTTATGAATTAGTAACTAGGGCTTAGTATCTAGGTTATTCAGGGCTGTTAGGAAATAAATGTTTCCTTGACATGCCTAAGGGTAGGACAAAGGATAGGGTTTAGTTTTGGGAACTAGGGTTGTGTAAGGGTCTGTCCTAAGGTTTGTAGCTAGGTTGTAGGTTAAGCAGTCACTTAGGGTAGGATAGGGAGTAGTATAGGGAAGAGGGTAGAGACTATTGGGTGATTTAGGTTATAGTTTAAGTTTGTATCAAGACTCTATGGGATATATAATATCCCCAATAAATAGGTCACAAGAAACAACAAAATTCCTTAGGAAAAGTGTATGTATACCTTGATTGTATCGTGTATCCCTATCTGTCGACTCCATATTAATAGATATTATGATCAATCAAAGTAAAGCACCTTTTGTGCCCTTGAAAGGAAATTTACCCGTCATAAGGAATTTCCTGGAAAGATCAGTTGTATTGGCAGCTAGTGCACATCTCCATAAAGTGTATCCGACAATGTGATTAATTTCAGAAGATATGGACTTTCTAAAAATAAAAAGTTACCCACAAATACAAGTCTTAGGAAAACTGAAAGTATCCTTTTGAAGCTCTCATCCTACCATGCATGCATCAAATATTGCATGTCATATGCAAGCATATTAAACCTGCTGAACTAAAAAAAACTTGTCCACTCTTTACCGTTATGAGTATGAATTGATATTTAAGAAAAAATGATCAAAATACCACAAGCAAGAATCATGTTCATTCTTTAATGTTGAGAATGAATATCCATGACTATGTGCTAAATTTGGCTAAAGCACTCATGGACAGTAGATGGTAAATCATATGCTAATATTTCCACAAACTGTCTATGCTGAATGTTGACTTTTGATTAGAATTTCATCCAATAATATATCCATGAACCATCGACATTGAATCAATGGAGATGAACGTTTTGAGAAGCTCATCCTGAGTGGTAACAGGGCTAAAGGACCAAAACAAATAATATTTCACTTAAATAATCCACTGCATGACCCCATGACATGACCTATTCTCATGGCTAACTACTAACATCCTTACATTTTGATTTTGATCATATTAAACTTTCAACCAGGAACTCTATACTTATAGATTGCAAGTGAACTGAGCTAACTTGTTATGTTTGTTGATTACAATACAAATACATTGTTATCCTCCTAGGTCTGATATGTCTGCCTATTCTTTTGGATTTCATTTGACAAAACTACGATGAAATCAATAGATGGCTTTTTCCAGTTTTCACTTGGGATGACAATTGGTTGGAGCAGACCTGAAAAATACAGTTTGGTGCTTGTTTTGTGGTCATGATTTTGAAACATTGGCATACTGCTGAGATTCCTTTCTTGTTCCATTTTGACAGTTGATTACTCAAATCTTATTCCTTGTATAACATGCGTGCTTGGGTATGGGAAGTATAAGGCATTCCTGCATTTTCTTCTAGTAAACGTTGAGCTCAAAACTGAGAAAATTCAGTGTTCATTCATAATTGGAGAGATATTTGATTGATACTAAATGTTGGTAATTATCTTAAAAGCTCATTTGTAATTGTTTTATTCAACCTGCACATCAGCCCTAATTTTTTAGGCCCTACACAAAGTTGAACTTCTTCAAGGCAAGGTGTTGGCAACTATATTTTTCTTTCCCTTCTTACACCAACTACAAAATTGGAAATATGAACCATGATCAGATATGGATGTTTATTCTTTTTTACTATAGAAAGTTTCACATTGATGGTCACTTTGATATTATCATTGATGTATTTCTTTCTGGGTTGTACTCTTTTAATTTCAAATTTTATATACTGAACTAGCCATGTCTTGTTTGTGTATCTATTACAGATTGGAGAAATGAAGAAGTTAGTTGATGAAGGGAAAATAAAATACATTGGAATTTCTAAGGCTTCTGCATCAACAATTCGAAGAGCTCATGCTATTCATCCTATAACAACAGTTCAATTAGAGTGGTCTTTGTGGACTAGGGATGTAGAGGATGAGATTATTCCAACTTGTAGGTAGAGGTAATGGAGTTCATATTTACCATGTGGCCACTTTCCTAATAGTATTAATTTCAATTTTCAAATTGAAACTTTCATTACAGGGAGCTCGGTATTGGAATTGTGCCATATAGCCCTTTAGGGAGGGGTTTCTTTTCTGCTGGAGAAAAGTTGGTTGATAACTTGCCAGATCATTATTTCATAAAGGTATTTGGGCTCCATTTATTGTTACTCGTGGATTTTAGATTTATGAATATTTTTTGTATTTTGATAGATGCTTGATTATTTACACAAGCTATCTAAGTTTCTACTATTTTTCATGTTATATGATAGAGATATTGTTTGAAATTAGTAATATTTAGACATTAATGGTTGTTGCAGGGGTTCCCATGCTGCATAGGAAAAATCATTTAGTATGAGGATCCCATCTATTCAGGGCTCCTCTAATCCTAAAACAAGTTCATCTCATTCATTTTCGGTGTCTCCAACATTAAATATCCTTGCCTTGGTGGTGGAAGCTGCAGCATCAGGGTTGAGTTCTGATCATGGTAAGCTATTGGTCAATAAGGGTGGGCAGTCATCAGCGTTTATATCTAAAAAACATATTGATGCCAAACCTAATGCAATGAGTGGAACATATATAAAATTAAATTCATGTGTAAATATTGTTGGGGAAGCTTTCCATGGAAAGAGTACCAGTTTAGTTGATCCTACTATGAAATTTAGGAGTCATGAAGGTTTTAAAAGTCTATTGAAGAATTCATCCTCTGACACACACAAGGGTTCATCTAAGCTGGGAAGTGGGCACATTGAAATAGAAAGAAGTGAAAGAACAAATGCAGCTTCAGTGTCATCTGGTATTGTTTGTGTTGGACTTTCTAAAGATAGCTTTCCAATCTCTGTCCCTCAAAGCAATAATTATGTAGTTTGTAGATTGATATCTATCATAATTTTTTTTGAATATCATCATTGTCAAGCAATAAAAACTTTTTAAAGGGTGCTAGCTCAATGGTAGAGTGCCTTCCTATAATTAGGCAGGAGGTTGGTGGTTCGATTCCTCCGTGCCCTATCATAAATTCGTGACTACAAAAATGACTAAATTGACATATATACGACTATTAGTAGCTAATTTATCGTATCTTGGTTGTATTTAGATTAGTCATTAATATGTTAACATCTAGTAGTTTATTTAGTCGTATATTTGGTCATTAATGGTTGCAATTAGTGACTAAATTAGTGACTAAATCAGCAACTAAATCAATGGCTAAATCCATGACTAAATCCATGACTAAATCAATGACTAAATCATTTACTATCAATGACTAAAACAATGACTAAATCAATGACTAAATCATTGGCTATCAATAACTAAATCAATGACTATAAATGACTAAAACATTGTCTATCAATGACTACTAAGTCAAGCTATTAATGACTAGTGAAATACGACTAACTATAAGATAGTGGAAATTTGCTACTATTAGTCACTGACTCAAAAATAGTCGTTTATAGCATGATTTTAGTCATTTTTTAGTCACTAATTTCTCATTTTCTACTAGTGTTCTTTTCCCACTCCTTGGAGTGCTGGATTTATTGGTAGGAGACTTCCCTTTCTCCTCTAGTTGAAGGCCTGTCTCAAAGCCATTCCAGAACAAAAAATAAGGCCAAGCAATGTTTCTTCTCTTCAACAACTCTTGAACCAATAGCTAGATAAGACCATGGTGGCATAGCCTACCAGTAATCTTAAATGGCTGGGATTTCACTTGATGTGCCATCTTTCCTAGACTCCTGTGTAAATAAAAGGGAAGATTAAGTGGGTTTTTACCTATGAAGTGATTCATGAGTTTGAAATGATAGATCATTTCTCTATTGTTTCTCTCTTCACAGGTTAAATAGACCATAATGGCCTTTAGCAGCTGTTTCCAGTTCTCTTCCAGCCATGATGATGGCACATCCTTCTTCCATGTTATTCCCCTATGCTCAGGCTTGAGATATGATCTGAATTCCACATCTTTGGGTATGGTGGTCTTGAACCACTTCTCTCCAATGCAAGGGATTTTAGTCACCTCTCAGATTAGTGCTTCACCTATGAGAAATTCATCCCTTCCTATGATAGCTTTTGAACCATCAAATGACAGGGCAAAAGATTCAGCCACCTACTGATGGAAACCCTATATTTTTTCACAGAATTTGTAGCTGCCTACCTCCTAGAACAATCTACAAACCTTTAGATGGGCCTCTAAATAACTGACATCACCTAACTCCTGCCTGAGAGCCGGTCCACTCTTCTTCATCCTAATGGGTGTATCTCCTAGGTACCTTCAAAAAAACCTTTAGACTTAGTATATAGTGTTCTTCAGCAAGCAGCTCCTTCAGAGCTTGTTTTTTTGGTGAGAACAATGCTAATTTTGAAAATGAAATTCGATGGAGTCCCAAGGCACTGATTATGAGGGATTTTTGTCTTTTATGGAAGCTAAGGTCACTAAAATGATGACAGCAGCTCGATCCTTGAGATCTCTTTTCCCATATCACCATAACCTGCTTCAACCAAATCATTTGATGGCCATTTGATGATATTTAGGACAGGTGGAGGAAAACTAGAGGTTGGCAATCAGATCAGTTTGTGCTACTTGCATAACAACCTTTTTCACTCATTTCCCACATAGTCACATAGCTCCAGATATTTTCGGTGGGCAATCATGCTCTAAAATGATCTTTTGTCTTGCTGACAGGGTTGGATGTGACAGTTCCCAACCGTTTCCTTATTTTGGCCTTTCAGTGGTTTGAGATCCTCCGTGATTTTGTCAACTAGCCACTGAAAAGTTGGCTTTTGGCAGCTAACTAAACATTATCTTTCTTACTTAATCCATCGGAACCTTCACCCCATCGTTGTGGTGAATTTTTGCTTTCGGCAGATAGCGACTTTGTCAAAAACGTTTTTAACCGCTGGAAACATGTTCTTTCAGTGGTAAACACAAATGCAATAGCTTTTGCCTCAACCTTCAAAAGGGTTTTCCACCCGATATTTATCTTCCAGCTTCCAGTGGTTAGCATATGTGTTGCAACCCTTTTTAATCTATCGAAAACAACCCTTTTCGGTGGCTAATGCAATGTTTTGAGCCTTGCCTAAGCCATCGAATGTACCTTTCCCGATGCTGCTTGCCACTCACTTTTAGTGGTTTAAACCCTTTTTATCTCTCTCTATAGTCTACTAAAAGTGCCCCTTTTCGGTGGCTAATGATTTTTCTGTAGTCTCGCCTAAGACACTGAAAGTGTTACTTTGACCCTACTTGCTCAGACCGGTTTCGGTGGTTTGCCTTTGGCCCACGTTCAACTGTTTAGCCACTGAAACATAGATTTTCGATGGCTAATGAAATATGATAGTCCTCACCTAAGCCACCAAAAGCTACAACTTGTAAAATTTTCATTCAAATAAAAAATAGATGCTTTCAAACTGTGAGTGATATTCATATCCTTCATTGCATGAGTTGAATTCTTCATACTATCAAAATAAATTATTTTGGGAGATAACATCTGGCTCCTACTTGGGGATGGGAACCTCCCAGTGAGGTCCCAAGAATCCTGGACCAAAATACCTTTCCCTAAATGAAACTAAGTAACTTAGCACTATCATTTACTGTTCCATTGGGCATGGAGTTTATTCTGAAAGAAAAACAACCTACTATCTACTAATTTACAATAATAAGGCCTCAAAGCCTCAAATAAAATAGATTTTCAAGAACCGCCCATTTACTGGGACATCAAATACCTCTTCCCCTTCCAAATTATACAATTTGAAGGTGTTATTCTGATGTACCTGGGCTATCACAAAAGGGCCAATCCATAAAGAGTCAATTTTTCCATGTTTTCCCTTATCCTGTCTGACAACATCCCACTTGAGGACCCAATCTCCAACCTGGAAGTTGTCTAATTTTGCTCTTTTGTCAAACATTCCCTTTATCCTCTGCTGATGAGCTTCTGTTTTTCCTACAACTTTCTCCCTGATTTGCTATAATTCCACCAAGTCCATCATCATTCTCACCATATCATTTGGTTCATATTCCTCTTCCTGAAAGAAATTTTCCATTGGAAGGATGATATGGATAGGAAAAATGGCCTCAGTGCCATAGACTAGCTCGAATGGAGAAGTTCCTATGGATATTTTTTCTGTTACCCGATCAAACCATAAAGAAAATTTAAGATTCAAATCCCAGCTTTTCTGATTTGTCTCCAGCAGTTTCTTGATGATTCTGACTAAGCTTTTGTTGGATGACTCAGCCAAGTCATTTCCTTGAGGATAGTAGGATGTGGAGTGTACCAGTTGAATACCCATTGATTCACACATTTTAACTAATGCCCCAGCCTTGAAAGTTGGTGCATTATCAGTTACTAACCTTACTAGGCATCCAAACCTGCTAAATATATTCTCATATAAAAATCTCATGATGACTTGATGAGTGGCATTCCTGGTGGGTACTGCTTCTATCCATTTGATAAAGTAGTCAGTGGCTACTAAGATCCATTTATGTTGTCCATTGGAAGATGGATTTATTTCACGTATGAAATCTAAACCCCATTGCTGGAAAGGCCTGTTCACCACAATAAGCCTAAGGGGCAAGGAATTGAGCTACTACTTCCCTATAAATCTTTGGCATTGGTCACAGGCCCTTACAAAAGTGCATACATCAACAAAGAGCACTGGCCAGTAGTATCTTTCTCTTAATATATTGTCGGTTGTGGTTTTCCAATAGTGGTGTCCTCCACATGTGCTAGAATGAAAGTGATGCATGACCTACTCTACTTCCTCTTTATCTGGACACCTCAGCAAAATTCTAGACTGATCTCTCCAGTACACCAATTTGTCAATTATGCAAAACTTAACAGATTTCAACTTAAGAGCTCGTGATTGGTTAGGGGTGAGATTAGGAGAAACTTATAACTTTTGCAAAAAATGAATGATACCTGAGTACCACTCACATGAATATATGTTTTTAGCTACTGATGGAATGTCATTCTGATCTTGATTTACTTCTGCTTCTGCTGCTACCACATTCTACACCTTTGTTGATTTGACACATGTGAAATTTATTCCCATTAGTTCACATTTTTCTTTGGCCATGTGTTTGGCCAGACCTAGTCCCTTTACTAGCTTAGTGGGTTTCAACTCTATATCAAACTCAATGAGTTTGGAAATCCATGTATCTCTCTACCCATCAATGTCAGGCTGAGTCAAAACATCCTTCATAGCAGCTGAAGGGACATATGCAAGGACCTTTGCATGGAGAATGTAGATTATGAAAGTCTTCAAAGATTTTATGAGAGCATAAGCTTACTTCTCAATTGGGTCATACTTTAGCTCAACATCTCTCAGGGTTTTGCTGAAGAATGTAATTGGATGATCAAGACCCTCATCATTCTTTTGTAATAATGCAGCTGCCACTGTGTCATAAGATGCAAAAGAGAAAATGAAAAAACCCTTGGTGTAGTCAGGACTAATCAGGGTTGGGGCCTCCATGATATCCTTTTTAATGTCTTCAAAAGAGTTTATTTCCTAGTTAGTCCACTTTATTTCTTCATCTTTTTTCAGCAGGACCGTTATATGCTTTACCAGCTCGGAGAAATTAGGAATGAACCTCATGACAAAGTTTATCTTGCCTAAAAAGGACTAAGTGTCTCTATTTGACCTTGGTATTGATAGCTTTTGGATTGCTTCAACCCTTACCGGATCGATCTTTACACCTTCAGCTGAGACTATGTGGCCTAGGATATTTCCTTCATTGAGTGAAAACTGGGACTTCTTGGGGTTCAGTGATATTCCATACCTTCTGCACTTCAGAAATACCTTCCTTAAATGCTGCAAGTGGTCATGATGGCTGTTAGAGTAAATTGTTAGGTCATCCAAATATATCAGCACAAATTTATCTTTTAGCCCTACAAAATATAGGTCCATGGCTCTCTAAAACGTAGCCCCAACATTCATTAACCCAAATGGAATTTTAGCATACATGAAGGTGCCCCAGGGGGTGGTAAAGGTATTCTTCTCTTGGTCATAAGGGTGCACAGTGACTTGGTTGTATCTAGAGAAGCCATCAACGAAGGACATAACCCTAGCCCTCGAGACCTTCTGTAATAGGTGTTCCATCTTGGGCAGTGGATAGTTGTCTTTCTTGGAACACTTGTTCAGGTTTCTAAAATCCACACACAACTTGATTTCCCCATTTTTCTTTCTTACCAATACTAGGTTTGCAATCCACTTGGAATACCTAAGGGACATTATGATCTTGGATTTGAGGAGCTTGTGGATTTCCTTTTCAATCACTGGTAATAGGAGAGGGCTGATGGGTCTCAGATTCTTCTTAAAAGGAATGGTGTCCTTCTCCAAAGGAATTATGTACTAGATGATATTGGCATCATAAGTTTTTAGGTCACTATATTCCTAGGCAAAGACATCAGCAAACTCTTTTATCAAGCTGCAAAATTTGAACCTCTTATGAGCATTCAATCTAGTGGATAGATTATTCAGTTTTGGATGGCTTTGGCTCCCTATGTTTTGCTCTTGGATAGCAGGATCTAGCTCCTTTTTGGTAGGCTTGAAAGGGATGTCATTGTGATCAAATAGTTCTTCCAGTGGTACTAGAGCTCGAGGTATGTAGTTGTTGGGCAATTGGACAATGTTCTGATCAGCCACTTTTTTTTTAACTTGAGCTATTTGGATTCCTTCATGTTTAGTTTTTCCTGGTCTATGTGTATATCAAAGAATTCATCTACTAACTTCAAGAATTTACTAATCTCATCATGATTCTCAAACACACTCCAAAATTTGACCTTATCTAGAAGAGAGGGTCAGTACTTGACCTAAACATCATAGCTGAGCTTACGGGGTAAAGGAGGAACAAAAAAATTTCCAGAGACAATGAGGGAATTAGCCAGGTGATTCAAAATCCTAGGTATATATGACAGTTCAAAAAACATAAAGGATTCTTTGAGTTTCCATACCTCGTCCCTGTAATCCTTTAGTCTGATATTTTTTGTCTGAAAAGTGTTGTTAACCTACTGTATGATGAGGTCTTCATATCCAAAAATATTCATGCACATGATCCCCATATCCTTGGCATATTTAACTCCTAGCAGCAAAGATTCATATTATGCTATGTTGCTAGTGGTTTTGAAATCAAGCTTATAAGAAATATGGATGTTTTCCTTAGACGGGGAGATCAATACTACACCTGCACCTACTAAGCTTTGAGTGCTAGCCCCATCAAAATACATGGTCCAAATTTTTGTGGTCACTTCTTCAGGCTGCTGACAGGTGGGCTTAGTGAGCTGGACTGATGTTTGCTGAGAATCATCTATTTGCAAAATGCATGACCCAAAATCAGTGTCCACTGCATAGATGTGGTGATTCACTAAGTTTCTCTCCTTGCTTATGATGTAGGCCAGCTGATTTTCTCGGTACAACCACTTAGTCTCTCCTCCAAACATGGGAATGGTGGCATATGTAAGACCCATCTAAAGGTTTCCACCTAGTCTTTTGCTCCATGACCGAGACAGCAAGAGACCAAATTTTGGAGGGATATCAGCCACCACAATGTCCATCATGATGCTTTTTGAAGGTAGTTGAGTTAGGTTCACAACAAGGTCTTTGTTGAGGCCCAAGAACTTGAAATTCTTGGAGTCAAAGGAGAATAAATCATGGTAGGGCTTGGTGATGCTGAGACCAAGCTCATCCATCAAAGCCTTTGGCATTACGTTATGACAGGCTCCTGAATCCAGAAGATAGTTATGGAGGATTTTATCATGGATATTCAAGGATATGTAGAATGGTGGGCATGATTCCTTTAGGTCTTCGATCATGGGGCCTAGGGTTACAATAGGCTTGTCATATTGTAGGTTCACAAATTCAGTGTCAATGTGCACCTTGCTCTAAAGGGAATTCAGAATGGAGGACTTGAAGGCATCATTTTTCATTAGCTCAATTAAAGGAAAAGGGATTTTCACTTTTTGAATTTCAGACTCAAGGTTGAAATAATAATGCAACCTATCTAGAAACCTTACCTCATGAACTGGGGGTTTGAGTTGGATTTGATTAGGAATGGCTAGAGGTGCTGGTTTCTACAATGCTTTGGAAGTGGTAGCCACCTTATTTGGTAAAACAACAACCTTTCTAGCTGGTGTAGCAGGTTGCTAGACAGGTACAAAATTTTTTCTTGAGAGGAGAAACTAGCCTAGACCTGAGCTGGTAACCTCCATGACCATCAGCTTGATAGACAACCTCTTTAGTGATCTGCTCATCAATTAGGGCTTCTTCATATTCTGCCTATGTCAAAAAAGAACAGTCCACCTCATCCTCCTTGCAGTGGATGTTGTCTTTGGCTTCTCCTTCTTCTTTAATGAATTCTAGCTCTTCTTCTAATATAGCATATTGAAATGGAGCTCTTATTCTCTGATCTTCCCCTTGGTTCCTCTCCCTTTTGAGAATCTAAACTAGGGGGTTTCTTTCTTCTACAAGGAACAAAATTTGGGTTTTGAGGAGCAAAGTCACTTGGCCCTTTACCCCTCATAGGTAGATGTCCTTGGTCCTTCAATTTAGACATTTCATCATTCAGGTTATCTAACAGTTGGGTCATTTTTTCAATCTTGTTCTCTGATGCAAAAGCCCCACTAGGGTCTGCTGGTTGCTTCTTCCTATCCGTCTTCCCTTTGACCTTCCGAGATGCCAGAATGTTTGAATCTACCTCTAGGGCAGCATCCTGCATGAGTGATAAGGAGGTAGACCTCCTTTATTTCAGAAGTAGGGAGAAATCAAAGTCAAAGGAATTTGCATAAGTTAGCCTAGATAAGGTATCAGTGGGCTTAATTTCAGTGGGGATCTTGTTGTACATATTGTTGAATGTCTTGGTAAAGTTGGATATAGAATCCCCATTTTCTCTTTTCAGGTTGCTGAATTATGTGATATAGTAGAGGTGGTCTCTCCTCTCTCCCCAATGCTTTATGAAAATGTCATCTAGGGCCTCTATGCCTACCACTGATCCAGTAGGAAGTTCCTTAAACCACTTCCTAGCCTGACCATCTAGGATTTGCCCAAAAACCCTAGTCCATACATCTACTTGATCTATGTTAATATTTTCAACATAACTATAAAATGCCTCTAGATGTTCTTCAGCAGTGAAATCCCCTTCCCCTGTAAACTTAGGCATATACTTGAGATAATCCCCAGTAGGAATGGCTGAGAGGGGATTTGGAAAAATTAGGGGGGCATACCTAGCCACCAGGATCCTCTCCATGTTGGTCAATTGAGGGGCAACCATATTGGAAATGGGTGTGGACAGGGTTGAGGAAGGCAACACTGATGGAGATACTTGCTGAAAAGGTGGTGGTATACTTATCCCAGTGGAGTCAACAGGGATTGGATCTTCACAAGAAACAATGCTTGAAGATTCCCAAACCCTATATTTTCCTGATGTATCTATAAATTCCTAAGAATTAATAGTTTTAGCATAAGAAATAATAGCAGAAATATTTATTGAAATACTTGATGTAGAATTTTGTGCAGAACTGCTGGTCTGTCTCAGTAAATCCCTAGCTCTTCTCAAATTTTCTTCTGGATCTGAAACTGGTGTTGTTGGTGGCCCCTTAGGGTTTGCTTTGGTACTTGGTATTCTTGAAGCCACCTTATCTCAATGGAGTCATCAAATAGATTATTACAACCGTAATAGTGTCCAATATTTGTCTATCATCAAAGCAAGGATCTATGTCATCTCCCAGGGAAGTTGAGCTTCAATCTCCTCTCCCCGACAACGATGCCAATTTGTTATCACTCCAGGAAACTCCTCTAGGTTTTAGCTTGAATATTCCTGGTAACTTATAATGTTTTTAAGGTTTTTTGATATGGATCAATTTATTTGACCTATATAACCTTTCCACTCTCAAGAAATGCATAAAACTCACTATATAACCTTTCCACTCTCAAGACATGCATAAAACACACTCATTTACAAGGCTTTTAGTTACAATTGCTCAGAAGTTGACAATAATGTGCAAGGATGCAGAAATCATCAAGATGGTAGACTTACATACAAAACATATGCATATAAATGGCTAAATCATGATAAGGATGGCACTTATAAATCAAATTGCACTAACAACCCAATAGGATGACAGCTATCAGCTATTAATCAATCTGAAAATGACCTAAATACACATTCAGGCATAAGTACAGTAAAGAAAGAGATGATGGCTAAACAAATCATAACAAAAGAGATTACATTCATGAAGAGTAAAAATGAGAAGCTGAAAGCATTATAGGCTTATAAATCCCTGAAGTTGAACCTTTATTATAAAATCGATCTTAGGCTTTATAGCCTTTTTACAAAAAGTCCAGATCCTGAAACTTGGATCTGTTTTTACAAAACTACTCAAAAGTGACAGTTTTTCCAAATTAGGGTCTGAAACCCTACCTAAATACTTGTCTAACTACAATGAGGATTTAGTTCATTGACTGAATATTAAAACAACTACAGTATTTGCTGATGATCACTGCTGCTGGTCCACTGTCAGTTAACCCACTTATTCCTCCTTAACAACTAGGGTTGATGAATTTATAGAGTTGTTTTGTCATAATAGATCTGAACAGACCCTTTCTAATACTTCTTTCACCACCTTTTATCTTTAACTTACATCCCTAATCCATCTGCAGTCACCAAAAAAAGATCCTGTGTGCCCAAAACTTGCCTTTAAGCCTCTGTCCACTTTTGGTGGTTAAGAGGCCAGTCTATCGGACCCATTAGCTATTGAAAGTGGCACTTTTGGTGGCTAATGGACTATTCCATCGTCCTCCTAAGCCACCAAAAGCCTTGTTTTACCAAAATTATTAGGTTTTTATCAAAAATGCCTTTTCAGACCTGTTGGCTCAGTTTTTCTCTTCGGCAGGATTCGTGCTAAGGGTGTTAACAATGCCTTGGCTAGTTTCAAGAGGTTGGATACTGATGGATGCTTCAGCTAGGGTTGATAATGCAAGGTGGATACTAGGGTTTTCTTTGGCTTCTTTCAGCTGCAGCCTTTAGAGCCCCACCATCCTGTATAATCTGGTGTTGTCCCTTAGGTGTCTTTTTTTCATCCTTTTCAAGAAGATGTATATTTACCTCTGCTGCAGGTAGGACTTGTGCAATAACTTATTTATCCTATTCAATGTCTCATTATTTCTCTTTAGCTCTCTTTCCAAGACCTCCATTTCATAAACCTGCCTCAGTAGCAGATTGATCTTTTGACTTCTAGGTTTGCTGGAGGAACGCCTTTCTGCAGGTTCCTCTTGTTCCTGTGGTGTGGGAGATGGCAATGCCTCAATGAATGGAACAATTTGCAAAGCTAGGGATGCATCCTCTTTTTATTATTCCTCAAAATATGAATAGGGTAGGTTTAAGACATTCTCTTGGTGTGCTTCTGCCTCCTGACCTTTCTCACCGAAATCCAAATTCCTTTTTTCCTTCTTGGTCTTAGAGGAGGAGGGAGGTTGTTTTGTTGTTGCATATGGGGAAATCGCCCTCCTCCTTCTTTTCCCAATCCTTGGAGTGTTGGATTTATTGGTAGGAGACTTCCCTTTCTCCTCTAGTTGAAGGCCTGTCTCAAAGCCACTATAGAACAGAAAATAAGGCCAAACAATGTTTCTTCTCTTCAACAACTCTTGGACCAATAGCTGGATAAGACCATGGTGGCACAACCTACCAGCAATCTTGGATGGCTAGGATTTCACTTGATGTTCCATCTTCCCTAGACTCCTATGTAAATAAAAGGGCAGATTAAGAGGGTTTTTACCTATGAAGTGGTTCATGAGTCTGAAATGATAGATCATTGCTCTATTGTATCTCCCTTCATAGTTTAAATAGACCACAATGGCCTTTAGCAGCTGTTGCCAGTTCTCTTCCAGTCATGATGATGGCATAGCCTTCTTCCATGTTATTCCCCTATGCTCACGTTTGAGATATGATTTGAATTACACATCTTTGGGTATGGTGGTCTGGAACCACTTCTCTCCTGTGCAAGGGAGTTCAGTCACCTCTGAGATTAGTGCTTCATCTATGAGAAACTCCTCCCTTCCTATGACTAGTTTTGAACCATGAAATGACAGGGAAAAAGCTTCAGCCACCTGCTGATGGAAACCGTGTATTTTTTCACAGAATTTGTAGTAGCCTACCTCCTGGACCAGTCTGCAAACCTCTGTATGGGCCTCTAAATAACTGACATTACCTAACTCCTACCTAAGAGCCAGTCCTCTCTTCTTCATCCTAATGGGTGTATCTCCCAGGTACCTGCAAAACAGCCTTTAGACTTTGTATACAGTGTGCTTCAGCAAGGTGCTCCTTTATATCTCATTTCTATGGTGAGAACAATGCTAATTTTGAAAATGAAATTCGATGGAGTCCCAAGGAACTGATTATGAGGGATTTCTACCTTTTATGGAAGTTGAGGTCACTAAAATGATGACAGCAGCTCGATACTTGCAATATCTTTTCCCATATCACCGTGCTTCAGCAAGAACATTCAATGGATATTTGATGATCTTTGGGATAGGTGGAGGAAAATTGGAGGTTGGTAGTCAGATCAGTTTGTGTTACTTGCATAACGACCCTTTTCACTTATTTCCCATGCAATCACATAGCTCCAGATATTTTCGGTGGGTAATCATGCTCTAAAATGATCTTTTGTCTTGCTGACGAGGTTGGATGTGACAATTCCCAACCGTTTCCTTATTTTGGACTTTCGGTGGTTTAAGATCCTCCATAATTTTGTCTACTAGCCACTGAAAAGCTGGCTTTTGGAAGCTAACTACACGTTATCTTTCTTTCTTAATCTGTCGGAACCTTTACCCCATTGCTACAGTGAATTTTGGCTTTCAGTAGATAGCGGCTTTGTCAAAAACCTTTTTAACTTTTGGAAACTTGTTCTTTTGGTGGTCAACACAAATGCCATAGCTTTTTCCTAAACCGTTGAAAGGGTTTTCCACCCGATATTTATATTCCAGCTTTCAATGGTTAGGATATGTGTTGCACCCCTTTTTAGTATTCTTAAAATGACCCTTTTCGGTGGCTAATGAGATTATTTTGAGCCTCTCCTAAGCCATTGAATGTACCTTTCATGACATTGCTTGCCACTCGCTTTCGGTAGTTTAAACCCTTTTTATGTCTCTCTCTAGTCTGCCAAAAGCACCCCTTTTCGATGGATAATCAGTTTTTTGTAGTCTCGTCTAAGCCATCAAAAGTGTTACTTTGACCCTGCTTGCTCAGACTGCTTTCGGTGGTTTGCCTTTGGCCCACGTTCAACCATTTAGCCACCGAAACATATCTTTTCGGTGGCTAATGAGCTATGATAGTCCTCGCCTAAGCCACCAAAAGCTACAACTTGTAAAATTTTCATCCAAATAAAAAACAAATGCTTTCATACTGTCAGTGATATTCATATCCTTCATTGCATAAGTTAAATTCTTCATACTATCAAAATAAATTATTTTGGGAGATCACATCACCCATGAAAATGGATGGACCACTATATGGATTTCAGGCCGAGAAGGATTCTTTTGCAAAATCCATGTTCCATGAGGCACCTAAATCTATGATGAAAGAGTAATATCTATAATATCCATCCACCAATGCATGTCATCTCTCCTTGTTTTCGGAATTTGAACCTCCATCCTTCTTCTTTGATCCATTTGGTATTCTCAATGATTTGTGCCATCATGTCAATGGTTTTCTTCATGCCTGCACTCTTAGGGTTCCAACCCTTATGACACTAAGTGAATTTGGTATTATATTGCTTCTTCCCTTTGTCCTTTCTAGGATTTTAACCCCCATAAGAATATTTGGGCTTCTCTTTGTCCTTCTTCTTCTCTTACTGCTTCGAATATTTGGGCTTTATCTTTCCCTTTGATTGTTTTGATTGTCCTGTTGCAAGAGCTTGGTACTTGGTAGATTTGATGGTACCCATTTGAACCAACTTGTATTGTTCTTGAGTCAAAGACTCCATGAAGTCTTCCAAATATGGAATTCTCCAGTTTTGAACTTCCAACTTGACTAGGTATGGACAAAATCAGCTGTTATTTCTTCTTCTCAATGCCACATTTCTTCAATTGAATAAACAAGTATTTGAACTTGGTGAAGAAGTCTTGGATTGTCTCGAAATGAGTTGGGTTCAAGGTAATCAACTCATTCTCAATCGGATGGCCTCTCATTTCATCAATATTCCCAGACAAAGAATCACACTTCATTTGGAGTTGTGATATTGTCAACTTGAAACATGATGTATCTCAAAATGCTGAGACATAACATCCCAAATGCTTCATCGATTCTGTTAAAAAAATTAGACTTCTCAACAGCTAAGTTTGGATCATTTTATGTCCCGTGGTAACTATATCGAGACCTATAGATATCAGATGGATTACCATCTCGGCCTTCCACTCAAAGTAGTTGAATGAAATGAGAAAGGTGACATGATATTGCTCTGTTTGTTTTTGTGCACTGAGTGACAAAGATCTACTGACTAACATGCAATGAAAACTCTCAATCTTATGGAGGATGCCCTATATTTCTGATTCGAACCCTCTAAAATATCTGAATTCAGTTTGAATCTTCTTGAGCTTGCTACCATGTAAAATTCTTATTTACAATAGGATGTACAACCTAAGAGAATCCTCACAATGAAATAATTTGACAATGCATGAACAAAATAGTGAAATGAGGAAAAATTACACCAACGAATGATGCCAATAACTGAAGTTTCTATTACATTCCAACATGTGAACATGTTTGGATCATCATTTTGTAAATTAAACCCAAGAGATAGAACAATTACACTCACAAAATTGCTAATCAAACATGCAAAATTCACACCAAAGGAGACTAAAATTGGAGCATAACACTAATCTGTATTGAGTAAGTGTACAATAGTCAAACTTATGATGTAATAGGATTCTATAATATATAACTACATGAGAGAATATAATGCATAAATATGCCATTCAAATTAGTAAAAAGGAAGGCTTACCAAAACTAGTCAAATCCCCCATAGGTGCATAAAGTAGTTTCCAAATCTAGGTATATGCTCATGAATTGGCTAAGTCAAGCGGGAAAGCTAAAGAGGGATGGAAAGAAAATGCATACATTCTTTTATTTGGAGAAAAGGAGGGAGGATTATGTGCTCAAAAAAAAAGGCAACTAGACCTAGTCTAGCTTTTTCTTTTGCCTTAATCCATAAATAAAACAAGGCAACTTTTCAGAAAAAGCAGATATGCGCTTTAGAGAATATGGAATAAAATAGACATGAAAAATTGGGTTTCTAGGATGTTTCCCAAGTGCTCCATGACTCAATTTTAGCATGTGTTGACTTCTAGGACATATAGAAGGCAACTAGCATAGAATGGAATCTAGGAAACTAGGTAATAAGAAAAAAATTATTAAATTAATTTCTAATGTAGGTAACTATGGGTTGATTATTCTAACACCCCCCCTTAAGCCTGAATTTATGAGTAAATATCAGAAAAATATAGGGCCTAGCAACAAGGCTTAGTCACCCTTTACATACTGCTTGTCCATACAACCAAGGAAAGAGGGAAAATCCTCCCTTAAACATGGATAGGAAAAACAAAATTTGGAAATCATGTCATCAATCGTGCTTCACAGCATGATAAAAAATCCCCAATAGATATTTGATATTGCTGAATGTCTTCTCACAAAAAAAATTGGTGAAGATGTCTGCTACGTGTTCTAAATATGCACAGAAGAGTAGATCAATGGTACCATCATGCACAAGCTATCTGATGTAGTGCATATGAATCTCAATGTGCTTGGTTCGCTGCCTCTAAACTATATGATTGTAGATTCAAATGGTGCTCTGATTATCATAGTAGATAATAGTTTAAAACTATTATTCGAAGCCACATTCTCCAAGTATCATGTGCAACCACAAACATTTATTTGTTGCATTTACAACTCCTCTATACTCTACTTCTGTAGATGAGAGTGCTATTGCACTCTGCTTCTTGCTTGACCAGCTGATTGGTCCTTCTACAAGAATGAACATGTATCCTGATATATACTTTTGATCTGTGTTGTCACATGCCCAATCACTGTCAGTAAACCCAATCAAATCAAGATCATATTTTTCTTTGTAGAAGATTCCATGAGTTCTTGTTCCTTAAAAAACGTTTAGGATCCTTTTGGATGCTCTCTAGTGGATCTCATGAGGCTGAACCATGTATCTTTAAGCCACACTAACTGCATAATATAGATTAGGTCGAGTGTGTGTAAGATAAACCAAAGCGTATACAGTGTATTGTTTACCATAGGAGAAGAACCTGCTTCTTCAAGCTTAACTCTTGAAAGGCAGGGAGTCTTGCTTGGCTTGCAATATATCATGTTGAACTTGTTCAACAAATCCATAGAATACTTGGACTGATTTAATTTGATTCCATGTTGGGATTGAGCAATTTCGAGACCTAAGAATTGGCTCAACAATCCCAAATATGTCATAGAAAATGCATGGTTCATTGCATCGTTCAAGGAGGCAATATATTTCTTTGAACTTCCTGTAATTAGTAGGTCATTCACATACAAGACAATAATCATCAAAGAACCATGAATCAGCTTCAAGACATTAGGAACAAACTTGCAATGAAAAAAAATCAGTGATAGCAAAAAGCCATCAATCTTGGCATACCAAGCCTTGGGGGCTTGCTTGAGCCTGGCATACAATGATTTATTTAAACTACACACTAAATATGGATTAGAAACAAAATTTTTAGGTTGCTGCATGTAAATATTTTTATTGATATCTCCATTTAGGACAGCACACTTCACATCCATGTGATGCACTTCCCACTGCGTCGAAGCTGCAATGGCTAGAGCTAGCCTTGTGGAGTCCATCTTTGCCACTGGTGAAAAGGTTTCATTGTAGTCAATACCATGTATTTTTTAGTATCCCTTGGCTACCAATATTTCCGTATATTTCAAAGGTGAACCATCAGCAGCAAACTTAGTCTTGAAAACCAACTTACATTGAACTAGCTTCCTCCCCAGGGGAAGATCAACCAGTTCCCAAGTGTTGTTATTCTAGAGCGAGATGGATTCTTCTTTCATGGATATTTTCCATATTGTATCATATGCGACATCTTCNCCATCAGATAGCACTTCTCAGCAAATAGAGGATCTTTCACACAAAGGGCACTCTCAAATTGAGATCTAGTCCTCCTAGTGTCACTAGGATTTCCAGCTACTTCCCCAGCTGCATGAATGGTATTTTATGACCATTTTTGTCTTGTAGGAATATTAGGATCTGCAATCAGATCATCATTATCAGACATATCAGAATCAGAAAACTCATTAGTATCTTCACTTACAATCAATGGTTCTGGTGGTGAAGAGGACTCTCCAACTTCAACTGTTGCTAAAGGATCTTCTTGGAACTGAACACTTCTTTCAATGAACTATTTGTTAGTGATCAAGTTGATAATCTTCAAAATACCCAACAAATAGGGACTCTTGGCTTTGGGGTTGCAAAGCCTTCCTATTTTCAATTGGAATTCTAGCCCAAGCCTTTGAGCCAAAAATCCTGAAACGGGTCACATCTGGCTTGTGCCCACTCCAAGATTCGAAAGGAATCATACCATCAAGATGATTATGAGGCACCCTATTCTATATGTAGGATGCATATTTTATAGCCTCAGCCCAAAAATTTGGTGGAAAAGTCTTAGCCTCCATCATGCAGGTTGCCATCTCCTTCAGTGATCTGTTCTTTCTCTCAGCAACACCATTTTTCTGTGGTGTGTAAGGGATCGAATGATGCATATGAATACCTTCATATTTACAATACCAAATGAACTTGAAATTGAAATACTCACCACCATTATCAGATCTGAGGATCTTGAGTTTCCTCCTAGACTGGTTTTCAACCAAGGTTCTAAATACTTTGAAGAGGTCAAAAACTTCAGACTCATGCTTTAGGAAGTGAACCCAACAATACTTGGAAAAGTCATCTATGAAGGTCAGTGCATATTTGGCTTGAATCATGGACATATGAGGGAATATACCAGTAATGTCACTATGGATCAGCTCAAGAGGTGCATAGGTTCTCTCATGACTATATTTCTCATACTTGTGCTTTGGGTGTTTTCCTAGGGTACAACCTTGACAAACTCCCTTATAAAACTTGATCTTTGGTAACCCTATGACCATAAATTTTTCAATCAAATCAGAAATATACTTATAGTTAAGATGGATAAATATTTCATGCCAAATCTTGCTTGCTTCATTAGCATGAATCAAAAGAGAAGAGGGTTTTGAGTAGGGTAGAAAATGGGAAAACTTGTATACCTTCGAAGTGCGATCAACAACACCTTTTGCTATAACTTTACCATTTGAAATCTCAGTGATTTCAACATCATCAAGGGAGAAGATGAACTTCTTTGGAGACCCGGTATGAGTCATCTGATACACTGATAAGAGATTAGAGGCAATATGTGGAACATACAACACATTATTGAACTTACCATGGTCAAGATCAATCCTTCCCTTCCCTAAACTGTCAGTGAGAGAGTCATCTCCCAAAACTATTGGTGGACCTTTTGACATGTCAATAGAGGAGAATGTATCTTTTGTCAAAACCATATGTCTAGAAGCTCCAGAGTCTATGATGAATCTAGGTGAGTTTGATGTGCCAGCAACCAAGGCATGTACTCTCTCTCTCTGTCTTCTGAATTTGATCCTCCTTCCCTCTTCTTTGAGCAATCAAGAAGGGAGATGTTATTCTTCTCTAGGAGTTGGCTCAACATGTCAATTTACTTCTTCATACAAGAGATCTCAGGATGATAGCCCTTACTGCAGTATGTGCACTTTCTCATTTCTCCTTTGTTCTTCTTCTTTTGGGAGTTCTTCTTGGAACCTTGGGGCTCCTCTTGAGACTTGTTCTTGTCTGTATTTTGCTCAGGTGGATTTTTATCTTTTTTCTTGATTTTTTAATCCATCCTTGAATCTCCAGCAACCAAATCTTGGTCTATGGAAGATTTGATGGTGCTTATCATCACCAACTTATCTTTCTCCTATGTGAGGGATTCCATGAACTCTGCAAGCTTAGGCATCTTCTAGGCTCAAGCTATCAACTTGGTGGCATGGAAGGTAAAAAAAACAATGAATAGTCAGGACCAAGCTTAGATAGTATGGCCAAAACTAGTTTCTCTTCCTTTTTTTTGATCCCACACTATTTCAATTGCAAAATAAGGACCTTAAACTTGGAAAAGTAGAGTTGGAATGATTCGAAGCTACTAAGACTCAAGGAGATCAACTAATTCTCGATTTGATGTTCTCTCATCTCATATGTATTTCCAAAAATCTTGTATAGATTCTCCCACAATTCATTAGGTGATTTCAATCCATCAAGATGGAAGAGGAGGTCTCTTGAAATGCTCAGACACAAAAGACCATAGGTTGCATCCCTCCTGTTGTGCCATTTAATTTTCTCTGCATCTACATTGGGCTCTACCTCAATTACCATAGTCACCCTGTAGATACCTTTCGATCTCAACAATATCTCCATCTCAACTTTCCACTCAAATAAATTTAATGGAGTCAAGATGATCTTCTGAGATTGGTCCATAGCTCAGAAATTATGCCCTCCAGTCAGCAGAATGCGCTCCCAGTCAATGATGTTAAACTTGCAATAGAAATATGGAAGGAGAGAAATCAATATACAAAGGCTCTGATAACATGTGGAAATTGAACCCAAGAGATAGAACAATAACACTCACAAAATTGCTAATCAAACATGCAAAATTCACACCAAAGGAGACTAAAATTGGACCATAACACTAATATGTATTGCGTAAGTGTACAATATCAAAACTTATGAAGTAATAGGATTTTGTAATATATAATTACATGATATAATTGAATGCATAAATATGCCATTCGAAATAGTCAAAAAGCAGGCTTACCAAAACTAGTCAAATCCCCCATAGGTGCATAAAGCAGTTTCACGAATTGGCTAAGTCAAGTGGGAAAGCTAAAGAGGGATGGAAAGAGAAATCATACATTCTTTTATTTGGAGAAATGGAGGGAGGATGATGTGGGAAAAAAACAAGGAAACTACACCTAGGCTAGCTTTTCCTTTTGCCTTGATTCAGAAATAAAACAAGGCAACTTTTCAGAAAAAGAAGATATGCACTTTAGAGAATCTGGAATAAAGTAGACATGCTAAATTGGGTTTCTAAGATGTTTCCCAAGCACTCCATGAATAATTTTTAGCATGTGTTGACTTCTAGGACATGTAGAAGGCAACTAGCATAGAATGGAATCTAGGAAACTACATAATAAGACAGAAATAATTAAATTAATGTCTAATGTAGGTAACTATGGGTTGATTATTCTAACAATAATTATATTACATTAAGATAAAAAATTTATCCTTTGGAGGAATTCAAATGGAATACATGTGGCAGGCTTACATTGGACCTCAAAACCCCCCTAGGTGGACCAATAGGCTCCCAAACCACCTCAAACAGTTATGAATTCTCATGTAAACATTGGGGATGCATGGGTAGTAATAAAATAAGGTGGACCAGGCATGGTGGAGTGGGTGTGGCTCTCTAAAGTCCAAAAGGGACCAAAAAAGAAAAAACACCCAAATACAATACATAGGAGTCCCTAATCAACCCAGATCCATGATTTAAGGAGTAGGAGCACCCATGTTGGCAAGGGTTTTTGGGTAAGTGAGTTGTGTAGCACCATGGTGGTTTCACAACCTCACGCGACTCCGCACAAGGCCAAGATAGCGCGATGGGCGGAAAACAAACTGTTTTGAATATTTTATGCATCTTTTTGTATCGATTGACCACATTTTATGGATATAGGTCATTAGTGGTTAAATCAGTTAGGAATTAGTTAGAAGTGGACCTTTAATGTAAATGTGCAAGCCTATATATAGAATTAGAATTGCAAATGTAAGAGATATCAAAGTGAGAAGTGATAGCAGAGAGAAAGTGAGAGATTGAATCTTTTGTTATCTGTATGCGACTATGGGTTGATCTTTCTCTCACTGTGGAGAAAAAAAGTTGTTGCTTTGGATCTGTTGCGCAGAAAGTAATTTGATACGATGGATGTTGAGCTAAACCACTATTGTCTTTTGTCTTTTTTTGTATTTATGTACTGCGATTTCAATGTCTGATGATTATGTTTTATGAATGAAGAATGTGATACTACTACAATGAATAGATGAATGATGCAATCTATTAGATATGTAGTTGTAATGGTAGATATTTGATGAATGCTATGATATCTGATACATGGATCTATTAGATATGATAGTTATGTTGATAAATCCTTGATGCCTTGATCCTCCTCCTTACTACCAGAAACTTGGTTCCAACAACGCTCCCTAAAACATCTCAGGTGAGATTGTTGAATCAAGTTTTGTCACTGAGAGGCGGGGGGTGAATCAGTGACATAGCTTTATACTCAATTTTTTTCTTTTTTCAAACATAAGAACAGAATTGGACACAATAATTTTATTGTGGAACCCAATAAGGTAAACCACCATCACTTTCCTATTATCTACAAAAAAAAATTTACATGTTACAATAGAATTCGATCAGTACCAACCAATCAAGATGCACCCACACCCTTGATTCACCAGCACCAACTGGTAGGAGGATACGACCCCCAGTTTAGTCAATTACGACTGAGAATGAAGAAACAACTCCCTTTTGCAGGCACCAACTTGCCCTAGCACCACCCTGCCGCCCTTAAGATATTAAGTCTCTATAAGCTTCTAGGATTGTATCTCTTCCTTTTTCCTTCCTTCTTCTTCAAGTTCTGATATGAATAATTGAGCGACACTTTCAAATGACGTTTGTTTTCAAAATATATACTTCTTCAAAGGTCATATGTATTTTTGAAATAACACAACTTTTCATCAAAGAACATGTCTTTTCATATAGTGGACAAAATAAAGTTTTAAACTAAATTTTAGTTGTAACTATATTTGGTCCTTTTTCTTTTATTATCAAATATCAACTTTATAAAAAAAACCTTTTCGAAACTTTACACTTAGCATTTTTTTTTATTAGCCTTTACGTTAGCACTCTTTTAAACTAGGTTTGACACAAGCACCTAGGATCTTCGGCCCTTTATTTTAAGTCTTCTATAACCTGGTTCTTTTACACATAACCATCTTCTCTATGACCATATACCTTCATGTATTTTTTTCACCTTGACCAAGACGCTGCCACGTTTGTAGCGACACATCATTGTACAGTTCGATCACACATTGTCTACCTTCATGATGCATCTGCCACCTCAGCTTTTATTCAATTTACTATTGCCACATGGCCTTCCACCTCACACAGAAACGAACCACCATTTCTCTCACATATCCACCACTATCTTCCTTCCTCTCATTATCCAATCATTGTCCACATAGACTACATAGTCCTCCTTGTCGTTGTTTTCCTCAACGTGTCTTTCCCATGTCACCATCCATATCGTCAAATATATTTTCCATGTGTAGCAAAAGATAGGGTTCCACAAAGTTGTCCCAAACTCCGAGCTGGTGATCTTCTCGTTGAGTCCAAACACCAAGAGCCCCCACCATATCTTTGCACTACACCTCGATACAATTAGGGAGGACTGAAATATATCAACACATAAAGACTCATCCACACAACCAATGTGGGATAAATCACAATGATGTGTTAATCTCTACCGTTGATCTTTCGATCGGACGATTCCTGAGTCTCGCTTACAATATTTTTCTATTTCTCCATTTCATATACTGCAATCCCTCGGTGCCATATTTCTTTACTGTATTCCTTGTGTTGGTCGCTATGGGCAGAACCGTATTTACTGTAATGTACCAACAACACCCCTAGCTCACTGGCCCTTTTGGCGATAGACCGTGGAGCGGCCTGAAGTCTCACCCGAAGTGATTCTAATGGGTTGGCCAAAGACTCAAGTGTCTTTGACCAGGTTCTGTATCATCCTGTGTGTGCCTCGTAGCTCTTCTTAACCTACAAGGTCTCTCTCCACAATGCGCAGTTTCCTGTTAATCGTGATGACTCTAGCCCTTATCGCATCGCCGGGTCCTGGAAAACATGTAACTCTCTCCTACGCTCGATCCTTAACCCGTGGTACCATGCACCACAGCTCCTCTGATGGTGCAATATTGCCTCCCTATGATATCCTACTGCTGCAGCTCAACGTACCTAGCGTTACTTGTGTTCGACTTACAGGACTCAACATACAAGGTTGCTTAACACTGCGACTCTTAACTATCTTGAGTGAAACATAGACAAACCCTTATACAGAATACTTAAAGACTTCAACCTGCATTTATCTTCTATGATGCTTATGAACTGAATAACACATACATACATTAAACTGTAAGCAAAGTTCATGTAATGAGTGACAGATACAACAAGTAAATACAATCACATGAATCAATCACATAACACTCTGATTTTACGTGGTTCACTTCCAGGGTAGAAGCTACGTCCATAGAACTGTGTTTTATTATATCTTGAGAGAGTACACAGTTCTACTGCACCGCATATGTAGCTCAAGATCTTCTGGGTAACTCCGCACACAGCCTGGAGCCCTTCTCTCTTAGATCTCTTTTCTATCTCTATATTTCCTTCTTACAATATTCTCTCTCTCTCTCTATCAATCCCTGTGGATTGTTACATACATGACCGATGAGCTAGCTATTGGTTATAGTAAGATAACTACCGCTGATAACCGAACCAGAGCTCAGTTTCTATATTACAACTGTCTAAAGGTCTACTTGTCTAACTACCCAACCCTTTTACAATACAAAATACATCCCTTTATAGGCGGCCCGAAGGTCTTGCCATTACAACACTTTGGGCATGTCCCAACAGTAACCCAAAAACCCTAACTAGTGACAGTCGGCATATCTATACTCGGGGTAGCCACTTTCCATCACACCACTGCTCTCTGCAGTCTTCCATGCTTCCCGGCGCTGACCATGGGTACTATGCATCGCTTCCCTTTTCTGTCCTTCATCTTCAATACCTTGGCATCATTGCTCCTTTTCCTTTATGAGGGTAGCTGAGCCCTCCTGTCTTCCGCTACTGCCTTCAATGCAATGGGTGAGATCTCTCCTCTCGGTCGCTCAGGTACTGTCGTCTTCTTTGACTTCTCTACCTCGATAGTCATAGTTTTTGGCTCTTCTCTGCAGCTAGAAACATGCTACGGTGTCGTATATTTACCTTATCTCTTCATCTTCGCCAAACTGTCTATCCGCCAAAATGGCAGCTTTTCCTGTAGCTGCAGGGCCCTACTCCAACAGTCCCCTAACACTTACTTATGGCTCATCCCCGAGCCACTACCAGCGAGCTTCTCCTACTGTAGATTCTCCTTGGCTTCTTGTGAAGTCCATTGAAACTTGTCCCGAAGTCTTGCGACTTCGTTCTGCATAGCTGCGACATGCTCTTGTGCCGAGTCAAGCATAGCTTGACTAATACTGGATTCTTTCGTTGCATGAATTTCATTTCTGGTGGTAGTGAACTCCCTAAATTTTTGCTCAACCGCATCGACTAGCTCTGTGATTTGTTCTTGATATGGTTGAAGCAGGTCATCGATTTGTATTTCCTTTGCTCTCAACCGCTGCGCTTCCTGCTGCAAGCAGTTCATCTCTGTCGTCTTTCTCATCTTCAGAAGAGGTGCTAAGCTCTTAATTTATTCCTTCATTGCTACTGTGGTATTCTCTATCTGCTGAATACTTTGCTGGATTTCTACTTTCTCGGGAGTCTCATCTAACTCTGACCATGTGTTCATCGCATCAACTAGCACTGACAGTGCATCGTCTATGCGATATTTCATCTGTGCGGAAGTGAGTCAAAAGGCCTCTACTCTCACTTCCTTGTCTACCTGGGGTGTTCCTGGTGCTCGAGCCTCAAGCTCAGCAATCTACGCTCTATGGTCTTCCTCCATCTTGGCCACTGTTTCTTCCATCCTGGTCACATTTTCTTCCAGAGCCTTTGCTTTGTCTGGAACTCTTCTTACCTTCTGCGGGAGAGGCAAGGCAAACTCAATGTTACATTGGGGTAACTCCAATGCGATGCTCTATAGGACTTGAGAGAGATCCTATTCTCTTTCTTCATATGTTCTTAACTCATCTACCTTTTTCTGAAAGCTTGTGGTGAGTGCTGCATTCTTTTGTTTCAGCTGTGTGTTTTGTTTATAAGTCGCGAGCTCTCTATCCCTGAGCTCTGCGCTTAGCTGCTGATGGATCATCTGTAACTGATCGATGTGAAACTCTGTGAGGTTAACCTCGATAGGTTGCCTAATCTGTATCTGTACATCCATCATTGAAGCAGGGAATCAGATGCTCCCTAGTGGTATCAAGACTATATGGATGCGATCCTTTGCCAAGATTTCCTTGTGGGAAATCATCTGTGTTGAGCTTCCTGCTGCTGTCGCCTTTTCTGGCGGAACCTGTATCCTGGAAGTCTTCTCAGTAATTTCTTTTAACTCCAGAAGCTACTTTTCTACCATGCTGTGTATCTTTTCCTACGATGTCTGCATCGCCTCAAATGAGTCCTTCAACATGTCGTGCATTCTTGTTGCCATGAGTTCGTAGTCATCCTCTGTTATTGCAGTCTTCAAAGGTAGTTTTGTGGCTTTGTGCTATTTCTTCTTCTGTGCCTCCGGTGTCCCTTCTTCTCCATCCCTTGTCATCTATGCCTCTGGTGGCGCTTGCTGTGGATCTTTTCTCTTTTCTCCCAGTAGTGGCACTTCTGCTGTATCTTGTGTCTGGGAGCCCACTTTGTCTTTGCCTTTTTCCAATGGATCTGTCTGTGCGATACTTGATGGTAGTGGTGTGGTATCCTCTAATGCTTGTTTCCAGTCGTCGTCAAAGTCTTTGGTGACATCTCTGACATCCTGTGCTGTCATTCTGAACAAACCATTAGCCCAATCGTCCCTTTTAGACCTTTTTGGTTGTAGGTAGATTCTATGGCAGTCTGCCATAAAATCAAGCCGGTTATCATATATGTCCACAGTCTCCGTGCTGATCTGCGCCATCTCTTGGATGATTCTCTTCAATAGTTTATAGTATTCATAGAATACTATCATATTGATCTTTTTCTTGGCTGGGCTGCTGCTCTCCCATAAGTTGGTATAGTGTGTGCCTCTTGGCTCGCCACTTGCTAGCTGTCGAAACTGGGTATGGGGCGGCTCCTTCCACCCGACGAATGCACATAGTATAAGAAACCATGAGAAATGGAAGGGGTGGCTTGCCTCATCTTGGGCTATCAAACAATATTGCTGAGAAATATTTAACAAAAATAAACACCAATTGAACTGTTCACCTTCTGTAACTTGTATGGCAAGGTGAATTATTGATCCTGTGACTTCCTTTGGGCGAACTTTGGTTAACAGTCTACCTGCAAGCAAACTGGCTGTAAATCTAAGTGTATCATCCGCTATTGCTACGAGGTCATAAGCCCGACCTCCTCTCTGTAGCTTATACTTGGCGACTAGGGCTAGTGGTAGCTTGGAATCCTTGGTATTTCCTATTATATCTATCTTAGGGTCCTTACCAGTCTTGGATAGCCCGATGATGCAGTGTATTAGGTCAGCGTTCAGGTCGACCTTGTTACCTAATAAAAGGTAACCTCCATGTACACAAGAAAGTAGGATACGCACCACGGCATTAACCTCTGTGCCTCGTCCAAAATGGGGTATTCTCAACAAATTGAGCAGATCTGACCGCTCAAGAACCTGGACATGTTCCATAGGAACATATGCATCGACACTGTTCTTGGGTTCTTCTGAATTGTACAATAATGATCCGGCTGGAACTGAGGATATGTCTTACTGTCTCCAAGGTTATAATCTATAAATTTAACAACAACGACATATCCTAATAGATCTCCATCTTCCTTTACTCGAGAATCAATCAGTGGTATGGGAACATGAAACTTACCACTCTTGGGAATGTTTACCTCTAGTGTGCCTTCAAATCATGGTACAATGTAGTTCGGTGCGCTATGAACTACTTCCTCCAGCTCCGGACTGGTTTCTTCTGTTATCTGAGATTGGCTCCGCATCCTTGGTAGTTTTCTAGCCTGTGATGAACCTGGTTTCATACTCTTGGGTGGTTTTGCCATAATGGACATAAGGCCTCCACGCTCGAACCTTTCCAAAATCACTTCTATAGGTTCCTCCTCGGACAGAACCCACTCGGTGGTATACTCTAGCTTGGCAATGGCTGTGAAATAAAGAAATCACAACACTCTGTAACGAAATTAACTCTGCACAGGGAACACTTAAGAACTTACTCTATAGCTCTTAGCTCTTGCAAAAGTAACCATCTTGAATGAATGATCTATGCTTTTATGTTGAAGGCTATAATCCCAGATGCAACGGTCATCTAGGCTGAACCCATCGGTGGTATTAATGCATGGATGATACCACACCCGTCATTTTGATCCTCATTAAATGCTGAAATCCGATCAAATTTCCCTCGAACCCTGTGTGCAGGCGCCGGTCTCATCAAAGATTTACTAAATCTAAGAAATTTAATATGTTGTTGCCAAATCTACAATAAGGTATACCGGTCATTTCTTCATTAACTTCCTGTCAAAAGGTGACTTGACTGGCCCTCTGTTGTTTTTCAAAACTGGATACGTGGCACGGGGAATCATCGCCTTACCTGTGCAAAACAAACTTTAAACAGTTTTTTTTTTTTTTTTTTGCTCGCAAGCCACTTAATGTCTTGCGCAAAATGAACCATTCTTATGCGATTCCTTATACTTATAATACCTACCGGTGTAGACTAATTCCCAGTGTGATGCCTCCTTTCAACTACACTGGACATCTGCACCCTCATAACTGTCTGAGTTAAGGCTGGGGTATGGAGTGGATAGCACTGTAAAGCTTAAGCCTACTACCATTAATGAAAGTGGGAAGAAGCTCCCCATTTAATTTGCTAAGCTGAATGACTCCTCTGTCTGTAACTTGCTAAATCTGGTATGGCCCCAACCAATGCGTCTTGAACTTCCCTGGAAACTTCACAAACTTACTGTCATAGAGGAGGACTAGGTCTCCTATATGAAAAATCTTGTTCTTGACATGCCTGTCATGTCAAGATTTCTCTCATGCCTTTTGCACTTTCTAATGGAATCCTGTGATGAACCTGTCTTCCTCTAAGGCAAGCAGGTACAATAGCCTTTCATGCACCGTGTCTGTATTAGCCATCCCGATGATCTGAGCAATTCTTAAACTGGGAAGAATATACTCCATAGGCATAACAGCCTCTTGCCCATACACCAAGCTGAAAGGTGTATGTCCTGTAAGTTTCTTGCATGTAGTCCTATACACCCATAACACAACATTAACCATGAGGTCCCAATCATTTCTTTGGCTATTGCAGGTCTTAGTAAGAGCGTTTTCTAGAATCTTATTAAAGGCCTCCACCATACCATTAGCTTGTGGGTGGTAGGGGGTGCTCTTATGGTGCTGTATCTGGAATTCCTCCATCAAGGCCTCAATGGTGCAGTTCAAGAAGTGTGTGCCTTGATCGCTCATCAAAATTACTGGGCATCCAAATCTATTGATAATGTTCTCGAAGAGGAACTGTGCAGCTGTAGCAGCGTCACAATTCCTTACTGCTTTAGCCTCTGCCCATATGGTGAGGTATTCTATTCCTGCGATGATGTATCTCACACCAGTTCATTTTCTTGGTGGGTTGATAGGACCCACAAAGTCTATAGCCCACTTGTCAAATGCGCGCAGCGTAATATACGGTTGCAGTGGCATTTCATCTCTCCGTGAAGGTTTTCCTACCCTCTAGCAGATATCACAGCATCTACAAAATTCCTTAGTATCCTTATGTAAAGTAGGCCATCATAATCTCGCGGTCAGGATTTTCTGCGCAGTCAGCTTTCCTGCGAAATGACCTCTTGCGGTACTAGAATGTGCTTCTCTGATAATGGCCTCTTTTTCATGCGGCATCACACATCTGCGCAGGAATTCATCTGGACCTAACTTGTATAACTGTCCTGTGATCAGGGTGAAGTCTGCTGCTTTAACAACCAACTGCCTCTTTTGATGCTTGGTAAACTCATCAGGTGCCCACCCTATAGTGAGAAAGTGAATAATATCAGCATAGTACTCGTCTGCGATCTGAATAGAAAACAACTGTGCATCTGGCAAATTGTCCTCTAGATTACTTGGCTCTTCTCCTGAGTCTATCTGCGACAGATGATCAGGTCCAACGTTCAATCTTCCTGGTTTCACGATGATTTCAAAATCGTACTCCTGAAAGAGGAGTAACCATCTGCAGATTCTTCCCCCTAACACTAGCTTATTGACCAGATACTTCAATGCGGAATGGTCAGTAAACATCTTGAACAAGGTACCCAACAGGTAGTGCTTGAACTTCTGTAGCGCGTACACCATAGCTAAGCCTTCTCTTTCCATAGTGGTGTAGTTTGTTTTTGCAGTGGATATTTTTCTGCTTGAGTATGTGATAGGGTGATCGATACCTCCTTCTCTTGGATGGGTTAAGACGATCCCCAGTGCGATGCCGGATGCATCCACATGTACATGAAATGGCTTAGTCTAGTATGGAAATACTAAGATGGGTGTTGTAACCATCTTCTCTTTAAGTGTGTCTAGACTGTGCTAACATTCCTCATTCCATAGGAATTTTACATCTTTCTTCAACAGTTTTTCCATTGGTGCTGTAATCTTTGTGTATCCCTTGATGAATTTTTTGTAGTACCCGGTATGACCAAGTACTGTCCTCAATTATTTGACTGAGTTAGGTGCTAGAATATTTACAATGATGGCAATCTTTGTGGGATCTACCATCAAGCCTTGCCTGCAAACAATGTGACCCAACAAAATACCAAATGGCGCACAGAATATACATTTTTTCAAGTTTAGAGAAATATGGTACTGCCTACATTTCTCTAACATCAGTCTTAAATATCCTATGTGCTTGTCAATTAATCCAAATACAGTCCAATCATCAAAATAAACTTCTAATAATTTATGGATGTATTCTTTAAATACAGCAACTACTACTCTAGAAAAGATAGCTGGTGCATTCTTAAGACCAAAGGGCATTACCGTATACTAGAATGAGCCCCATTCTGTTGCAAAAGTGGTCTTATCTCGATATTTTGGGTGGATTCTGATCTGGTGATAGCCTGAAAATCCATCAGTGAAGGAGTAGGCCTCATGTCCTCCCACATTGTCTAATACTTCATCAGTGAAAGGTGTCAGAAATGGATCATGAATTGATGCATCGTTGAGTTTATGCAAGTCAACATAGATCTTGATGTCTCCCTTGGTTTTCTTCTCCTGCATGACCATGGTACTAACCCATTCGCTTTCTTCCACTGGCTCAATGATGCCTGCCGCTAGCATCTTATCGATCTCATCCTTAACTTTTTCTTTATAGCACGGATTTAATCTATATGGATGCTGCTTAAATGGTCTAGAATCCTCTTTCAATGGTATCCTCATTACTCCCAAGTCTCCAACTATTCCCTTCATCTCTGTGAACTTGGTGGGAAATAGGTCCTAATAGTCATGTAGCAAGTCTGCAATCTGTCCGACTGTTTCATCATTCCAATAGTCTCCAATAGAGGCAAACTTTGGTTCTGTGTCTGTGCCAATATTGATCTGTTTAATCTTGATAGGATCCATGATAGCTGGAGTCTCTAGCTTCGGTCCATCAACATCGCGAGTCCCTTCTGACTCCAGAATGTTGATGTTGCGAGGATCCTCATCCTCCTCCTATGGTTTTGATACAAAGTTATAACACTCTAGTGCCTCTTCTAACTGGATGGCCCACTCAGGTTGATCTGACACAGATAGGGTACAATCCTCAAATATCTTAATATTTATTACATCTAGGGCCTGATTAATGCTTGGATACTCAGATTCAAAAGCGAAGGTGAGTAGAAAGTTGTCTATCATAAGTGACCATGTAGTCATTCCCTTGCGCAATTTAGTCTCTGTGTACCAGTTCTTTGGAATTTGATCTAAAGTGTGAATGAATCGGTGAACCCATTCATCCTTGGGAATGTCCGACCAATTTTGTTCACATGTCTGAATATGTGACATGGGGTCACTTTCTCCTATGTATTGCTGCTGGATATACTCTCTGTTGCTAGAGAATATGATCGCCATCAATCTGTTAAGATCATCCCATGATGCTATATTCTCTTTATGTGCATACCACCATCTTGCAGGTGTGGCTCGTACTGCAAGGTCCATAGCTGCGATCCTATGCTCGTGAGGAATTTGTTGTTCAAACTGCATGAGAAAGTCCTGGATATCTGTTAGACCATGAAATGATGGAATCTTGTTGACCTCTATGCCAATCCATCGTAGTGACTTAGTCATGTACGCACATCTGCGCACTGAGACTTCATAAATTATGTTCTGCCAATTCTCTAGACCGACATTCGAATATGATGCACATGAGCTGTCGCATCGCCAACTAATGTTCCCTTCTGCGGTTGGATTGATGTAGTCGCTCTGGTTCACAGTCATCTGATAGAGACTCTCCATGTTGCATGCCTCTTCCTTTGCTCGGATATGTTCAATGAATCTAGGACCCTGAAGAGGATCAAATGGTGCGATGACTCGGATCTGCGCATCCTCAAAGGTCATTTGTCTTCTCTTTAATTTGATAATGGCCATGTTACCGATCGCCCAATCAATGCCTAGTAATGTTGGATATGGTCTACTATCGCCAATAATTTCTATAACTTCAAATTCCGAAGAGCTACGAACTCCGTCAATGTCAACTGGCACCTGTGGTAATTGACCCAGAGGTGATACCCGCTGCTGATTAGCTAATGTTAGATGGATAGGCGATCTGAGTAACTTAGGGCTACCCATCTGCTCCCATGTTTGCTTAGTCAGAACATTTACCTCTGATCCTAGATCTAGGATCACCTCATCCATTTCAAATTCTCCAACCTGTGCTGTGAGTCGCATCTCTCTTCTTGTTCTTGTATGTCCCATAATATTATGAACAACACGATGTGCACTACTCACAGAAGAAGATGGCTGACACTGATCTATGATGCACTGAAGTTATTCGATAGCTTGCTCATTTCTCACAAGTTTTAAATAACTCTGTAAGAAGGATTGTACACTTCCTGCCAACTCGTCCTCATCGCAAGCGCCCGATGTGGTATCCTGTGATATCTGTACAGGGCTAACGCCACAAGGTGCTTGCTGTAGTACGCCACTAGACGGCGGTACCTGCGATCCTGATTGCATAGGGTCATCAAAAAAAATCTTAGCTTCCTGAAATGTCTATTTATTCTTCTGTAGGTCAAGTGGTGTTGCTTTGTTAGGAGCTTTGCGCACCCACTCCTGACCTGTGTTCTTTTCAGTATCCTGTGATGTCCCATTGGTGGAAGAACCGCTGAGAGTCACAATGTTGACTCTTGGTTCTGGTTCTTCCTACTCAGCAGCAATAAGCTGGATGTTCTGGTGTACTGCTAGCTTAGGTTCTTTGATCTTAGCTATCAAGGTAGGACATTCTTCTATAGAGTGATTGTAAGATTTGCAATAGTTACATGTGGTGGTGGGGCTCTCACAGTCCCTAGCATAATGTCCTAGAACTCCACAGTTGTAACAAGTGATTGGTCTGTGACCACAACCAAATCCTTCTCCACGGCCAAAGCCTCCTCCACATCCTCATCCTTTGAATCCTCCTCCACGGCCAACATGAGCCGGATCATGCTGTGGTCCTACTGCTAGACCTTGTGTTTCTGATTGGACTTTGTACAAGTCTTGCTTGCTCTCGACCATGAGATCATAGGCTCAGCAATCATGTTCATCATGGCCTATGGACTTACAAAATACACAGTATAAGTTCTTAGGTTTCTTCACGTACTTTTGAAGTAGAGGGAATTGCTGAGGTGGGTGTCCTCTTGTTTTGCATATTTCACACCACGGCCCGTGGGTCTGTGGTAAGGGGTTAGGAGCCCCGGTTGCTAGATATTCTACAAATACTAGATAGTTGTCTTTAGTATGGCCTTGTGCTTTACACTTTACACACCATATTTCTTGTGCAACCTCTTTCCCTTTCTTAAGCTCATGCAACTGTAACGTGAGATTAGCTAACTGGTTTTGCAGGTTTGTCATACCTGTGCTGGTTTCAGCTAGAGGTGAAGCCTCTAGTTTCATCATGATCTCCAATGCACCATCCTGCATTTGGAGTTTCTGCTGCATTAATGGCAGTCTAATGTGAGGGAGTAGTGCTGCAATAAACCATTCCTTATGCTGCTCTGGCGTAAACTCAAAGCTGACTTGGTCTATAAGGGCTTTGAATTTCTGATCGAAGTCCCACACTGACTCTGTAGGTAGCTGTTTGATGTATTTGAGCTCTGTAATGCACTGTGACTCAGACTTAGGTTTCTTAAACTCTTTAATCATGGTGGTCCTGACCTGGACAAGTGTTCTGGGTACCGCTGTGGCATACTTCATATACCATGTTAAGGCTCGTTCTCTTAGTGTGGTGACCAACTGTACAAGTTTAATATTATCATCATGGATTAATTTAATGGTCCACACGGCTTCACATAGAAACCAGTGCTGCTCTGGGTCCTCTGCCCCTGTACCCTTAAAGATAGGTAGCTTCATATCATCCCCCATTCTATTTCTACGTGGTGGACATTGATTTGTTGTGTTAATACCACTCGACGGTGTAGGTGGAGGTGATGTAGCGGTAGTATGTACTGTCTGGGAGCTACTAGATGGAGTTCCTACGAGATTGTTCTGAGTCCCGATCTGTTTCTATGGGGTATAAGGGTGGTAAGGGATACCCCCTTCTATTCTGTCTGTATGGCTATGACTTTGCTGTCTAGTACTATCTGAACTATCTTCAAATATGGGAGATTGGAAATCTACTTTGTATTTCTTTCCACTATGTGTACGTCCAATGTCATCGAAATCACTCTCAAACTCTTGTGACATTATAGTTTGTTAACTTATTGATTTGAAACTATATCCATTACTCCTTTTTCATGTAATAACATCTTAATGGACAAGTTTAAATATTTTAGGTACTTACCGCGATATCCTTTGAAGAAGTACTACTCAGCCTCGCTGAAGATTTTTCTCTGTTCAACTGCAAACTCTATGATGAAGCCTTCTCGCACACTCGCAAGCCAGAATTATACTGTCCTCATAATGGGATTATCAAGGTTCTTCACGGTCTGAATCAGCTCTGGTGTCCAGACAATGTTTCTTTTCTTCTTGAATATGTTCTTATCAGTCAACTTTGATAACCAGTCGTAAAGCTCGTTTCCATAGGTCGCAAAAAATATCGTATGCAGGTCTATAAAGATATGTTTTTGTAACCAGTCCTCTGTACTCAGTCTAGGACTCTTGTTCTTGTGTTCAGCAAACTCTTTATCCTTAGACCCAACCCATTGGTTGAGTTCATCTCTAGTAGGATGCCAACAGAATATTAGTGCTCAGTTTCTTCAAAACTAGCAACGAAACCATTTGTTGGTCGCTATGGGAAGACCCGGGTTTACTGTAATGTACCAACAACACCCCTAGATCACTAGCCCTTTTGGCGACAGACCATGTAGCGGCCTGAAGTCTCACCCGAAGTGATTCTAATGGGTTGGCCAAAGACTCAAGTGTCTTCGACCAGGTTCTGTAGCATCCTGTATGTGCCTCGTAGCTCTTCTTAACCCGCGAGGTCTCTCTCCGCAATGCACATTTTCCTCTTACTCGCGATGACTCTAGCCCTTATCGCATCGTCAGGTCCTGGGCAACACGTAACTCTCTCCTATGCTCGATCCTTAACCCGCGGTACTGCGCACCACAACTCCTCTGATGGTGTGATATCGCCTCCCTGTGATATCCTACTGCTGTGGCTTAGCGTACCTAGCGTTACTTGTGTTCGAATTACAGGACTCAACATACAAGGCTACTTAACACTGCGACTCTTAAATGTCTTGAGTGAAACATAGACAAACTCTTATACAGAATAATTAAAGACTTCAAGCTGCATTTATCCTTCTATGATGCTTATGAACTGAATAACACATAAATACATTAAATTGTAAGCAAAGTTCATGTAATGAGTGACAGATACAACAAGTAAATACAATCACATGAATCAATCACATAACACTCTGATTTTACGTGGTTCACTTCCAAGGTAGAATCTACGTCCACAAAACTGTTTTTTATTATATCTTGAGAGAGTACACAGTTCTGCTGCATCGCATATGCAGCTCGAGATCTTCTGGGTAACTCCACACATAGCCTGGAGCCCTTCTCTCTTAGATCTCTTTTCTATCTCTATATTGCCTTCTTACAATATTCTCTCTCTCTCTCTGTCAATCCCTGCGGATTGTTACATACATGCTCGATGAGCTAGCTACTGGTTACAGTAAGATAACTACCGCTGATAACTGAACTAGAGCTCAGCTTCTATATTACAACTGTCTAAAGGTCTACTTGTCTAACTACCCAACCCTTTTACAATACAAAATACATCCCTTTATAGGCGGCCCGAAGGTCTCGCCATTACAACACTGTGGGCCTGTCCCAACAGTAACCCAAAAACCCTAACTAGTGACAGTCGACATATCTGTACTTGGGGTAGCTGCTTTCTGTCACACCACTACTCTCTGCAGTATTCCATGCTTCCCAGCATTGACCATGGGTACTGTGCACCGCTTCCCTTTTTTGTCCTTCGTCTTCAATACCTTGGCCTCGTTGCTCCTTTTCCTTTATGAGGGTAGCTGAGCCCTCTTGTCTTCCACCACTGCCTTCAATGCAATGGGTGAGCTCTCTCCTCTCGGCCGCTCAGGTACTGTCGTCTTCTTTGACTTCTCTTCCCCGATATTCATAGTTTCTGGCTCTGCTCTATAGCTAGAAACATGCTACGGCATCATATCTTTACCTTATCTCTTCATCTTCTCCAAACTGTCTATCCACCAAAATGGCAGCTTTTCCTGTAACTGTGGGGCCCTACTCCAACACCTTGCCAGCGATCATCCAAATAGATGGTTCTCTATAGGGTTTGGAAATATACTCTTGCAAACAACCATAAATTAACAGTGTTCTTGCATCATGGATATATAATTATCCATTTGAGAACCATCTTGATGCAATATAACATACTGAGTTTGATGCCAAACATTGCGCCTCAGGCTGTCAGCTCAATTTCAAAACCAGTGGACCAAATCACCAAATCACTCCCACTACAAGAATCAAACATTTACACTTGATGACAATTGGATCTCTTCAACAGTGGGCTATCATTGTGGTCGGCTATCTCCCTGTATATATCCCTTGTGCACTCCATGTCTTCTCCTTCAATTTCCTCATATAACACATAATTTATCCACAAATAGATATAATGTTGCTAGTAGCGCTTCTCCTCTGTGGGTGGTACATTTTCTATAACTCTCTCATAATTATCTCTGATCATCTCCTTGTTGCAAACACTTTCTTCAAGGAATACATAATCAAACTAGACATCATAATTAAGCAGTTTCTTCTTAACCTTTTCCTCATACTAAAACCTCCTCTTTCCCACAATAACATCTCTAATACCTTCTCTCTCACCATACTATTGCTATAAGAACTTGAGAGTTGTTCATGTCCTACAAAAACCTAATCAAAGGAATGCACTCTTCATGGTAAGATTGCTTGAACAAAACACATGGCTTCATTTTTGTGAAACTCATTCCCTGTTGCAACATTGCAAAGCAAATAAATCCCCTATGTGCAAACTTCTGGTCTTGTAGCAATACGTAACTGTTGCACCACAGCTCTAAGAATTAGTCCATCTTCTACAAAGTCTTATTGAACAAATTCAACACTTCCATACACCAGGTTATGAACAAAATGTCAACACTATCCTGTAGAAACTCAAAGATTCTTAAAGAAGTGGCATGTCTTGAGCCTCATAGCAAAGTCTTTGAGAAAACCTATCAATTTCTATCTTTGCATTATTATTGCAAGCACCCTTATTTTAGACAGTGTCTCCTAGTTTCACCACTTTCTTTGAAAGATCTGTCAGCCTCACCCATGGTTCTGTCAACAAGGATATGCCTCTCATCTTATTTTTCCATCAATGATCATCACTTGGATTTGTCTGTCCACAATCATTAGTTCACCAAATCTCCATCATCTCATATATTGACATCAATGCCAATAACTCCATCTTCCATATTACCAACAATATCCCCCTTTGGCATTGATGGCAATACTATGTAATACCCTTCATTTCTCTCCCTTTGACATCAAGGGCAAAGGGCTAATAGGATCCCCCTGACAACAATCACTGTCCCCCCCTATCCAGACGCATCACATTTTTTTGTTTTAATTTGGAGAGGGAATTATGCACAGATTTTTCCTGAGATGCTCAAACACATCCCTATTCAAAGGCTTAGTAAATATGTCTACCACTTATTCCTATGTCGGAATATATTAAAGTCTTATATTCTTGTTTGCAGCTTGCTCTCTCAAATAGTGATATTTTATAGGAATATGTTTTTCCTTGGAGTGTTGGATAGGGTTTTTGGACAAAATTATGGCACTTGTGTTGTCACAATGGATGATAGTGGGTTCCTCAAACACAACCTTAATATCTTGTAGAGTTTGTTTCATCCACTCGACCTATGTGCAGCACTCTGCTGCTGCAATGTAATTTGCTTTAGTGGTGGATAGGGAGATTGAGGTCTTTTTTTTACTTATCCAAGAGACAAGTGATTCTCCCAAGAAGAAGGCCCCTCCACTTGTACTTTTTCTGTCATCTACAAAACCTACCCAATTTGCATCTGAATAGGCTTTTAGGGAGAATGTATTCTTGCTAGGATACCATATTACAAGATCTATTGTTCCTTTTAAATACCTAAATATTCTTTTTACATCTTGAACATGGCTCTCTTTTGGTGCAGCTTGAAATCTAGCCACCATTCTAATAGCTTGCTTGACATTAGTCTTGAATTTGTTACATATAGTAAACTTCCAATCATTGATCTGTAATGTTTTGGATCCACGTCTTTGGTCTCATCCTCTTTGCTTAATTTTCAGCCTACTATCATAGGTGTACGAATAGGCTTGCAATCCTCTAGTTGGAATCTCTTCAGCATATATTTAACATACTTGGACCGGTGGATAAAAATTCCCTTTTGGACTAAACTATTTGAAATCCTAAGAAGAATTTTAGTTCACCAAGTAAGGACATTTCAAACTCTTGCTACATCCTACTAGCAAAATCCTTGCTTATTTCTTCATCATCACTCCCAAATATGATATCATGAACATATACTTCCACAATAACCATACTTCATCAGTAAATTTACAATAAATATTACTTTCTGCTGACCCCCTTTTGAAGCCTTGTATTTGTAGATATGAATCTAGTCTTTCATACCATGCTCTGGGTGCTTGTTTTATCCCATAGAGAGCTTTCTTTAGTCTACAAATGTAGTCTCCTTTATCAGTTAATTTAAACCCTTCTAGTTTCTCAATGTAGACCTCTTCTTCTAAGTTACCATTAAGAAATGCTGATTTGACATCCATTTGGTATACTTTCAATTTTTTATGACTTGCAAAATCTAAGAATATCCTTATTGCTTCCAATCTGGAAACTGGTGCAAAGGTTTCTTCAAAATCTACTCCTTCAACTTGAGCATACCCTTTACATACTAATCTGGATTTGTTCCTAATGACTTGTCCATTTTCATTCATTTTGTTCCTAAATACCCATTTAGTTCCAATGACATTCTTGTTTTCTTGTCTTGAAACCAACTCCCAAGTTTTGTTCTTTTCAATTTGGTCCAATTCTTCATTCATGGCATTGACCCAACGTTAGTCTTTACGTTCTTCCTTGATTGACCTAGGCTCAATGTGTGATAAAAGTACAATTTCTGTCTGATATAACAATTGTCTTCTTGTATGCACTCCAGTGCTTTTATTTCCAATAATCAAGTCTTCGGGATGATTTCTTTGAATTATTCTTGAGGTTGTCTTTGTGTCATTTCTCGGGGATTCTTCCTTTATCTCCTATTCTTGAATGTATTCCTATCCTTATCTAGTATCAATTTGATCTTCTTGTGTCTCTTCTTTTTCTTCTATATCTTCTTGTATATCAACTAGCTCATCATTATCTTCATCTTCGTTGTCCAGTACAGTCTCTTGATGTTTGAATTTCTTTGTTTTTAAATCATCAACTTTAACATTTGCACTCTCAACAATTTTATGTAGTCTAAAATTATAGCATTTGTATGCTTTCTTGGTAGGAGAGTATCCAAGAAATATGCCTTCATCAAATCTAGCATCAAAGTTTCCAAGATTCTCATCAACCCTTTTGATGTAACATTTACTTCCAAAGACTTTGAAGTATTTTACTGAAGGAGATATTCCATGCCATAGCTCATAAGGATTTTTATTGTTGTTGATCCTGAGTTGACCTCTATTTAATATATATATAGTTGTGCTTACAGCTTCTCTCTAGTATCCATCAGACAATTTTGCTTCATTGAGCATGGACCTTGCAGCCTCCTAGACTGTTCTATTCCTTCTCTCAGCAATCCCATTTTGTTGAGGTGTTATGGTAGCATAAAATTGTCTCTTAATGCCATGGGTTTCACAAAAGAGATTAAACTCCTTTGAGGTGAACTCACAACCATTGTATGATCTAAGACATTTTATTTTTGACTCTGTTTCATTTTCAACAAAAGTTTTAAAGATTTTGAATTTGTTAAATGCTTCTGATTTTTCTTTGAGGAAAAATACCCAAGCCATTCTAGTAAAATCATTAATGAATAGCATGAAGTAGGACTCTCCTTGCAAACCTTTGGTCCTTGTAGGTCCACAAAGGTCAGCGTGAACTAGCTCTAAAGGTTTTGAGGTTGAATATTCTTTTTTATTTAATATAACTCTTGTTTGCTTCCCTAGTTGACAATGTCTACATATGAGATTCGAAGGTTTTGTAATTTTTGGCAAGTTTCTTACTGCCTCAAGATTTCTAATTTTTACTAAATTATCAAAATTGATGTGCCCCATCCTCCCATGCCATATCCAACTTTCATCCATTACATTTAAATGACATTCCTCATGGATTTTTGTGTTTATAATGTATACATTCTCGGAAGTTCTAGGCGCAGTACCAACCAACCTTCTTGACTCCTTTCTTCTAATCTCACACTTCTGAGAATCAAAGATGCAACTATGTCCTTGATCACAAGTTTGGCTGACACTTAATAATATAGGATTCAATTTTTCTACCAACAACACGTTTTTGGCTTTGTCTTTTCCCAAATTCACAGTGCCTTTCCCTACAATGTTACCTAAAGCATTGTCACTGAATGTAACTTTTCCTTTATTTTGTTTTAAGTTCAAGAATTTGTTCTTGTCTCCTGTCATGTGTTTTGAACAACCACTGTCGACATACCAGAGATCCCCTTCATGTTGGGCTTTCAAGGTAATAAGACATTCCTTCTTTGATTTTTTTTCTTTCCAAAGATTCTTATGCTTTCTCAGGTCTTTCGGTCTTTCTAAGATCTCCATTAGTATGTAGTTTCTTGCTTTATGTCCATAGTTATGACATTTAAAGCATTCCAAATCTCTTTCTTGCATAGGTTTAAAGGGGTTATAATTTCGGTTATTGACTTGATCAATTGTTTGGTTATTTTTAAAGTTATAGTTCTTGCTCCTCAAGTTTTTCCTTCCATATGCTCTACAATTAATTGCTTTGTGTCCAAAGTTAGAGCATACAAAACAATAACCAAAGAAAATGTGAGGATACCTGTTTCGATAAACTTTTTGTGACGTTGTCTTGTATTCCTTCTTGATGGGTGAGGATTTTTTGGAGTTTTGTTTATTGTATGCCTTTTATTCATCTTTATTCTTAATTGGTTTGAGGAGAGTAGCTGTATAATGTTTTGAGTTACCTTGGTTTTCTTCTGGTGAATAACCTTGTTACCACCTAAGTTGTACTTAGTGGTTTTTTATCAAGTGAGCCTGGTGAATTGGACAAGGATAACTTGTTCGGACTTTAGAAGACCTTTAGTCTTACTTCCGATAAGCTTTGTTGTACTATATCACATGTTCATACCCCATGGGGAAATTGTAATAAATGTTCTAGCATGATAGTTTCTGTAAAAGACTCAGTCTCTTAGACTTTATTTGTCAATCCGATCAGCCCAAGGTGTTTTTTTCCCTTGGTTATTATTGGTTGTTGAATAAATGACTGATAATGTCTGAGTTTTTCACTCCATACCTCCAAAGTCGGGGTGGTCGGCTTGGAATTTAGGCCTATTGAGGTTATTAGATTCTATGTGTCAATGTATAAACATGCTAGGCATCATGGTTGAGTCATATGAACATGTCTAAGTCCCCCTAGGTTTTTTCAACTTTTTTATTTTTTCAATTTTTTCAGTGTTTTTTATTAATATTTAATTTTTCCAAAACTTAGGCTATTTTTTAATAGTTTAATTTGAAAAATTGATTTTGTAATAAAAGTGGGCCAAATAATTAGTTTCAGTCATGTAGGTGCTCATTTTCAAGCTAAGAGAACCATGTAAACCCATGGACCCACTATTTCCTATTTTTGAGTGATTTTCCATCACTCAGGTCAGAAAGCCCCAAAAATCAATTATTGATTATTTTAATTAATAAATTGATGAATAATGGAGCAAATCTAGAATCATAGATCAGTGGATTCTCAGCTGATTTGATTGAAATCATTCAAATTTGAACCAAGTTGACTAGATCTAACAAATCCTTGACTGAAGGAGGTGATCAAATCAGATCCAGAGTTGATATTCAACATCCTTTATGGGGAATTTCACCCTCCCTCTCTTCTCCACACATTTTGGCTCATCTGGATGAGTTTTGGTGGATGCTTCAGTCAACAGGTTGAGTTGTCAGTCAGATCATCTCTTTGATTGACAATTGCACTCAGTGAGACTCAGATTTGGTTTAGTTCAGCTTCAGATCTGCATTGATTGACTCTCCATCAGCTGATTTGATCTATCTCCTTGCGATTTGTGCCCCCCTGGGATGGATCTCCAAGTTTTTGTATATATCCAAGCATAAGCCTCCTCTTCCAAGCTAGTTAGAACTAGGATTGAGGTGTTGTTGCTATTGTACTATTGTTATTGTTCATTTGAAATAAAGAGAAGTTTTGGAGGCAATGCAGTGTTATGCCATTGTATGTGTGGATGATCATTGCCATTTTTTACTAAGGTAACCTGTATCTATGTTCATAATTTGTTGATTGCTTGTGGATTCATTGCTACGATTGATAATAAGATTATTATAATCTTGATAGGAAAGGTTCTTTTCAATAAGTTTATTGGCCATCTCTTTCCTTTGATGCATGTTTAGAGATCTAGATTCAGCATGTTTTATAAGTTTATATGCATGTTATTTTGAATCTCTGTGTATGTACTAATCGGATCTCACAAGTATTTCTGCAAGTTTTTTTATTTCAGCTGAGCTGCAGGTTCCTAGATTGGAGAGGATGCTGATCTAGTTTGATTCTTCACTCTCTCCAAAACCTTCCAAAGGCATAGTCCCTCGACATTCCACCTGAAAGCTCCATAATGGATCTTTAAGGCTACCCGCATTTCTCTCCTCCTCTTCCTCTTTCAAAATCAATTCTTTTACCTGATTACTTTGTTCATAGCTTTGATATTGTTTAGATCTATTATCTAAAAGTAAATTTAACATAGATCTATCTCCTCAAATCCCATAATCTAGGTCTTGTTCCTAAAAGGTTTCATAAGCATTCTAGATCTAGCTTTAAGGAAATCGTCATTTTTGCATGGAATTTTAAAGAGAATTTGTAGCTTGCATGCATTAGATTTCTGTTTTCTGTTATAAAAGATAAATCTAGCAATAAATGCACATCATATTGACTACCTTAAAGGAAATCCAATATCCAAAGGAAATCTTGCTTTCCTTTGTTCCTTTTTTACCTTTTTTTAACTAGTTTTTAACTTAGCTTTTTTTTGGTTAAAAGTAAGCTGACCCAAAGGTAATTTCAGAGTGATTTTGGGAATATTTAAGTCTAATAAGATTGATTTTTTTTAGCAGGTATAACAAAAAAGAGGAGGATCTTCTGTTCGAAAGTGACTTTTGGGCCTTCTGAATCCCCCCAGGGGTCTCCCTTTTTGACTGAAATTTTTAATTTTTGCACTTGTAAGCTCTTGGTTTCATTATATATAAGAATAAATATGCATCATATCATTTTGATGATATTGTAACCACTGGTAATAAAAATAATTTTGAATAGGCTCTTTCGAGCCCATTCCCCATCCCCCTTGGGGGGATTTGCGTCTGTGTCATTTTTTGCTTTTCGTTCATTTTTTTTTAAATCTAGCGTAGTACTAATCTACAGGGTAGTATACTTTGATTTAAAATCAATTCCATATTCCATTTATACTTCTTTCAAAGTAACTTTAATACTTACCCCACGAGCCTCCTTTTGAGCCGAAAGGTGAAGAAAGGTTTGTGGTAGTTTAATTACAAAATTGTGGTTTGCTTATATTTTTATGTTTCATTTGCTATCATCATTTGTTTTAGTAACAATAATAAAATCAACCCCTCCTTGATTCCCCTATTGAGGTCCACTTGGACCGAAAGAGGTTCCTGGAGGGTTTTCTTTTTAACAAGAACATCCATCTCAAAATTTACTAAAATTGACAAGACTCTTGTGTGTATGCTCTGCACTTGGCTGCGGTTCATGTGATTAGTCAAGCTGTATCAAAAGCACTTGAGTGACTAGTATAATTATGATTCACTCTCCTAAATTGACAAACCATCAGGTGAAAATCCAACACCTAGATCAAACCATTACGGTGGCAAAATACCCAAAGGAAGTGAGAACTTCTGAAAAGTGACCTCGGGACGCCGATCTCTGTCACACCCTAATGGGTACGTTATGAAAAATATCCCTAGAGACTCCATTCAACCCACATATTCCTTGTGGGTAGCCATGAAGGTTTAGTTTTGGACATACTCCAAGTACTCTCGGGTATATCTGGAGTCCACCCCTTCGCCTAATTTTAATCAACTCATCTTTCACATTAACTTAAAATGTACCAAGAGGCAATTGCAAAACATTCACTCCAAGCACATGCAAGTACATTGATTTTCTTTTGACTCCATTTTAAGGCACTAGTTATTTTCTTTCTATATATATATATATATATATATATTGTGTCTCAGCATTGTGCTTTCGTGCGCTCATTTTGTATCTTGTCATCTATAGTTGTTTATGGTTAAATTTCAAAGTCCTAAGTAATTCATTCAGTTTAACATCACCATACTAAGTAGTTATCCTTAGTAACTTAATAGTGTCTACCCCACTTGGCTTCGTTAGGAGTTGAGCCTAGACGGAGGAGTCAAGAACAAGGTGACATCCTTGACTCGAGACTTGCCCCCAAGGACACACCGAGTGGCTTGAATATTTCTGCCTCGTGACCCAGGTGTCTGAAATGTAGCAACACTTTTTGGCACCATTGCCTGGGATAAATATTTTTATTCCTAAGTACGACTTAGCTTAACTTTTTTCTAAACAACTAAAAAGATAAAAAAAATTGATTGATCTAGTCTTTAAAAAACATAAAAATTAAAACTTGATCCATCTGGCGACTCCACTGTCTAACATCCCTTCAATAATTTCTACCCGAAGAAACCGCCGACAATTGTTCAATCCTCTCCCTGATCCTGAAAGGTTTATTAGGGAAAGATTGAATAGGCATTCTTCTCGTAGAAACCTTGAAAAATTTAGGAGACCAATCCCTCTCAGATATCCATCACATATTTGTAGAGAGTCATGTTCACCAATATCAAGAAATGATGGAATTGTTCAAACCCCTTGAATTTTCTCAGATAGTAGGTGCTCCCCATGCCATTCCAAAAGATGCTATCAAGAAGCTCCCCATATTTCAGGGAAATAATGCCATCATTGCCAAGTCTCACCTTCGAAAGTTTGAAAAGCACCTGGTCAATTATTGCAATGATGCTGCCCATGACCATCACGATGTCAAAATGAAGCTCTTTTCTCTATCCTTAGAAGATGATGATGAAGAATGGTACTTCAACCTAGATGATGATTCATATAAAACTCTTAGTGAATTCCTAGAGGGTTTTAAGAAGAAATTGGGGGGAAAGAAATAACTAAGACATCTGCTTGCTGCCCTTCATAACATAAAGAAGATGGAGAATGAAACCATGGATGAATTTCACAATAAGTTCAGGCATGTGGTTGTGGACCTCCCTAGAGAAATCAAGCCAAGGGATGCATCCATCCTAATATCTTACATCAAATCTTTCACTGGTGATTTGAGGTACTAGTTAAGGGACAAAGAGCTGGCCGATCTAAAAACTGCTCAGGAATTGGTCGAGAAAATAGAAAAGAATATGCAGTCTTCAGGCAAATCCAACATTCCAGGTTACACTAGGGGAAACACTTCATACAACAAAGAAAAGGGAAAATCCTTTGAATTAGAAGAAAAGGTAGCCTCTAAAGATCCCATGGAAAAGGTAACAGACATGATAAAATACTTGGTTAATAGTCAAAACCAACTTATGGCAAATCAGTCCACACAATTGAATCTTATGCACAATAGAATAATCACAATGGAAAGAAATAATGGACCTAGGAACTTTCATCCTAGGCATAATCATATGTATCAAAAGAAGTTTCCTCGGCAAGAGCCTAGGATTCCAAACCAGTTAGACTCAGCTAACATGGTAGAAGAAGTAATTCCATGGTGTAGACCCTGTGAACAATTCCACCAAGAAAGAACTTGTTATGTTGCAAATTAATTCATGGAACATGGACTTCCCAAGGTCAGTAGTCAAGAAACAACTTCAAGCGAGCCTGATCATATATATATGGTAGGCCAGGCCTACCCTTTGTCACCATCTAAACAGTACAAGCCTGAGGATGAAACCATTGCAAAATCTTATAGTGAAACTTATGATGAAAACTATAATATACATGATGGGACTCCTATGTGTTCTCCATATAATGATGACAGTCTGGAAGGTTTACTACCTTGTGACCTTTTCTCTGAAGAATATGAGTATGAAAATGAGGACAAGTATAGCTTGGAGCATGATACAAGTGACAAAGACTCCCTTATCCCCAACAAAGATGTTGATGAGGAGTCCTAGACATTCATGGAAAATCCGTTCTATGACATGAATAAAGAGGAAAATAATGAACCAGAAACTTTTGATGGTTTTGATGGTTTTTCTATCTATGGCATATCTAAAGGAGAGAGCATGGACCATGTGGCCTTGGGAAACTTTGATATAAGAAAGGAGCATTCAGTTTATCCACATGATCAATCTAAGCCATATATCAGTATTAGCAATGGGGAATCCATCACATCTAACATAGATGATGGTGATGACTATTGGGATTTTTGTGGATATCTTATTAAGAATCCTATCTATGCTATATCTAGCAAGGGGAGTGTCTATTTAGAAATTTGTGGAAGTCCAATCTACTATACTTCCATAGAGGGAAGCATGGATCTAGAGAACTTGGAAAACCTTAGTATGGAAGAGGAGAATTCAAAATTTTCATGTGATCATTCAGAGTCATATCATACAAAGCCGCACAAGGGTATCAGTAATGAAGACATTGAGAAGCAGTGTTGTGAAAAGTCAGATGTGATGCAGTCAGTGGAATATCAGTCTTAGCCATATTTTTCACATATAGAGGTTCCTTATGATTTGGAGCTACTTGGGGCTTGTGCAATGAGTTATCATTTGATAATCCTCGGTGATCAGTATGATGATGTAATCAGTCTGCCTCATCATTCTGATTGGTATATCAGTCCTATCTAGTCATGGATAGAAGCAACCTGCATGAGGACATACAAGTTGGGGAAGAATTTTTATGACATTATTCATGCCTATGATCTCCCATCCATCCCACCCATTCTGAATCATCATGCAGGTTTGCATTTTATGAATAAGGTATCCTTACTTTGGCTGGTAACCAAAGATAAGGAAAAAAAATTATGTTAATAAAATGATTAGGTGGTTACATTGGATTTCTGATTACACTTAACCCTTTTTATATCATACTTAGAGTAGGAAAATAATCTGCTTGAAAGAGAGCATTTACTTTCTACATTTTAATTATATACTTAGCTATAATAAAACTTTGCTTCTTTTAGTTAGTTACATTTATTTTGTTTAAATAATTCAACTTAATGGTTCATTTGATTTTTTATAAAACTTGTGCTACTGAGGTTTTTCTTGTCAAGTTGAGATGTTTTTATAGGGTATATAAACCAGAGATTCTGGTGTTCTCATGTCCTCTCCTTTCCTTAAAGACCAGATCAAGCACACATCCCACAGTTGGAGCCAGAATGTTACCACCTAAGTTGTACTTAGTGGTTTTTTATCAAGTGAGCCTGGTGAACCAGACAAGGATAACTTGTTTGGACTTTAGAAGACCTTTAGTCTTACTTCTGGGAAGCTTTGTTGTACTATATCACATGTTCATACCCCATGGGGGAATTGTAATAAATGTTCTAGTATGATAGTGTTTCTAAAAGACTCGGTCTCTTAGACTTTATTTGTCAATCTGATCAGCCTCGGGTGTTTTTTTCCTTGGTTATTATTGGTTGTTGAATAAACGACTGATAATTTCTGAGTTTTTCACTCCATACCTCCAAAGTTGGGGTGGTCGGATTGGCATTTAGGCCTATTGAGGTTATTAGATTCTATGTGTCAATGTATAAACATGCTAGGAATCATGGTCGAGTCATATGAACATGTCTAAGTCCCCCTAGGTTTTCTCAACTTTTTAATTTTTTTTTATTTTTTCAGCGTTTTCTATTAAAATTTAATTTTTCCAAAACTTAGGCTATTTTTTAATAATTTAACTGGAAAAATTTATTTTGTAATAAAAGTAGGCCAAATAATCAGTTTCAGTCATGTAGGTGCTCATTTTCAGGCTAAGAGCACCATGTAAACCCATGGACCCACTATTTCCTAGTTTTGAGTGATTTTCCATCACTCAGGTCAGAAAGCCCCAAAAATCAATAAATTGATGCATAATGGAGCAAATCCAGAATCATAGATCAGTGGATTCTCAGCCGATTTGATTGAATCAGTCAGATCTGAACCAGATTGACTGGATTTGACAAATCCTTGACTGAAGGAGGTGATCAAATCAGATACAAATTTGATCTTCAGCATCCTTTATGGGGAATTTCTCCCTCCCTCTCTCCTCCACATGTTTTGGCTCATCTGGATGAGTTTTGGTGGATGCTACAGTCAACAGGTTGAGTTGTCAATCAAACCAGCTCTCCGATTGACAATTGCACTCAGTGAGACTCAGATCTGGCTTAGTTCAGCTTCAAATCTACATTGATTGATTCTCCATCAGCTGATTTGTTCTATATCCTTAATATTTGTGCCCCGTTAGGCTGGATCTCCTAGTTTTTGTATATATCCAAGCATAAACCTCCTCTTCCAAGGTAGTCAGAACTGGGATTGAGGTGCTACTGCTATTTTACTATTGTTATTGTTCATTTGAAATAAAGAGAAGCTTTGGAGGCAAGACGGTGTTATGCCATTGTATGTGTGGATGATCATTGCCATTTTTTACTAAGGTAACCTGTATCTATGTTCATAATTTGCTGATTTCTTGTGGATTCATTGCTAAGATTGATAATAAGCTTATTATAATCTTGATAGGAAAGGTTATTTTCAATAAGTTTATTGGCCATCTCTTTCCTTTGATGCATGTTTAGAGATCTAGATTCAGCATGTTTTATAAGTTTATATGTATGTTATTTTGAATCTCTGTGTATGTACTAATTGGATCTCACAAGTATTTCAGCAAGTTTTTTTATTTCAGCTGAGCTGTAGGTTCCTAGATTGGAGAGGATGTTGATCTATTTTGCTTCTTCACTGTCTACAAAACCTTCCAAAGGCATAGTCCCTCAACATTCCACCTGAAAGCTCCATGGTGGATCTTCAAAGCTACCAGCATTTCTCTCCTCCTCTTCCTCTTTCAAAATCAATTATTTTACCTGGTTACTTTGTTCATAGCTTTGATATTTTTTAGATCTATTATCTCAAAGTAAATTTAACATAGATCTATCTCCTCAAAGCCCATAATCTATATCTTTTTTTTTAAAGGTTTCATAAGCATTCTAGATCTAGCTTTAGGGAAATCGTCATTTTTGCATGGAATTTTAAAGAGAATTTGTAGCTTGCATGCATTAGATTTCTATTTTCTGTTATAAAATATAAATATAGAAATCAGTACACATCATATTGGCTTCCTAAAAGGAAATCCAAGATCCCAAGGAAATCTTGCTTTCCTTGGTTCCTTTTTTACCTTTTTTAACTAGTTTTAACTTAGCCTTTTTTTGGTTAAAAGTAAGCCGACCCAAAGGTACCTTCAGAGTGATTTTGGGAATATTTTAGTCTAATAATATTGATGGTTTTTTTCAGGTATAACAGAAAATAGGAGCTTCTGTTCGAAAGTGACTTTTGGGCCTTCTGAATCCCCCCAGGGGTCTCCCTTTTTGACTGAAATCTTTAATTTTTGCACTTGTAAGCTCTTGGTTTCATTCTATATAAGAATCAAGAGGAATCATATCAGTTTTCTGATATTGTAACTTCTGGTAATAAAAATAATTTTGAATAGGCTCTTTCGAGCCCATTCCCCATCCCCCCCAGGGGGATTTGTGTCCGTGTCATTTTTTGCTTTTCGTTCATATTTTTTCAATCTAGTGTAGTAATAATCTACAGGGTAGTATAATTTGATTTAAAATCAATTCCATATTCCATTTCTATTGCTTTCAAAGTAACTTTAATACTTACCCCACAAGCCTCCTTTTGAGCCGAAAGGTGAAGAAAGGTTTGTGGTATTTTAATTAGAAAATTGTGGTTTACTTATATTTTTATGTTTCATTTGATATCATAATTTGTTTCAGTAACCATAATAAAATCAACCCCTCCTTGACTCCCCGATTGAGGTCCACTTGGACCGAAAGAGGTTCCTGGAGGGTTTTCTTTTTAACAAGAACATCCATCTCAAAATTTACTAAAATTGACAAGACTCTGGTGTGTATGCTTTGTACTTGGTTGCAGTTCATCCAATTAGTCAAGTTGTATCAAAATAAATTGAGTGACTAGTATAATTAGAATTCACTCTCCCAAATTAACAAACCATCAAGTGAAAATCCAACACCTGGATCAAACCATTACGGTGGCAAAATACCCAAAGGAAGTGAGAACTTCTGAAAAGTGACCTCGAGGCACCGATATTTGTCACACCCTAATGGGTGCGTTATGAAAAATAGCCCGAGAGACTCCATTCAACCCACATATTCCTTGCGGGTAGCCGTGAAGTTTTAGTTTTGGACATACTCCAAGTACTCTCGGGTATATCTGGAATCCACCCCTTCACCTAATTTTAATCAACTCATATTTCACATTAACTTAAAACCTACCAAGAGGCAATTGCAAAACATTCACTCCAAGCACATGCAAGTACATTGATTTTCTGTTGACTCCATTTTAAGGCACTGGTTATTTTCTTGCTATATATATATTGTGTCTCAGCATTGTGCTTTCATGCGCTCATTTTGTATCTTGTCATCTATGGTTATTTATGGTTAAATTTCAAACTCCTAAGTAGTTCATTTAGTTTAACATAACCATACTAAGTATTTAGCCTTAGTAACTTAATAGGGTCTACCCCCCTTGGCTTCATTAGGAGTTGATCCTAAACGGAGGAGTCAAGAACAAGGTGACAGCCTTGACTCAAGACTTTCCCCTAAGGACACACCGAGTGCCTTGAACATTTCTGCCACATGACCCAGGTGTGTGAAAGGTAGCAACAAACCTATTCCATTTTTGTTACTTGGATCCCTTTGTGTGGTTATAATCTCATCTAATATCTTAGAGTTGTTTTCATATTTTATTTGGACATGTTTTATATCTAGTTCTTTCCTTAGGATAGTTAATTCTGCTTCAAAACTTTCACAGGTCATTTGTTTTTCTTTAACATATTTTTCTAGACTTTCCTCTATATTGCTTGGTTCTAGAATTTTATCTTTTAGGTTGCTAATGGTTTTCTCCATCTATTTATTATTTTTTTCATGTTTTTTCTTTCTGTTCAACTATGAAACTTTTCAACTGTCTATACTTTTGTTTGTATTTTCTTAGTTCATCCAAGGAACTAAGAAGTTCTTCTTTCATATTAACCTCTTCTTTGTCTTCAGACTCTTCCTCATTCTGAATTTCTTCAATGCCTAAGAAAAGGACTTCTTCATCACCGTCACTAACCTCAAATGAACTGTTGTTCTCTTCTTTTGAGTAGAAATTCCTTTTTTCTTTGTAATTCCTTTTATAGTGAGATTTTCCCTTTTTCTAGTATTGTTTATTTTTGTCATCTTCATCTTCAGAATCTTTCTTGAGATAAGGACACTTAGCTACAAAGTTCCCAACTTTGCCACAATTAAAATATTTGAAAGGAAGTTTTCCTTTGTACTTCCCTAATCCTTTCTAAAGATTTTTAATAAAATTGGCTTCTTCTACATCAGATTCTTCATGATGGTTGTCCTGATTGCTTCTGATTTTTTGTTTTCTTGATCACTTTAAAGGTTGCTTCTTCTTTTAAAGATTTATCAATACCTAGTCTTAGCTCATAGGCTGTAAGAATTCCATATAATTCCTCCATGGTAATTTCTTCTAGCTTCTCTCGGTCTTCAAGAGTGGATACTTTGGGATTGTATGCTATAGGGAGTGTTCTTAGTACCTTTTCAACTAAGTCACTATCTGGTATCTTTTCTCCCAAACCTTTGGCTATATTAACAATACTTTCAATTCTTTCAAAGTACTCTGATATAGTTTCTTCATCCCTCATTTTTAGACTCTCATATTGTACTTTAAAGGATTGAATTTTTCCTTCTTTACTTTGGAGTCTCCTGCATATAGGGTTTCCAATTTGTCCCAGAGCTATTTTGCACTCGTACATGTTAGTACTTGTGTAAGGATATTTTTTCTCACTCCAGCTTATAATGTGTTTAGAGCTTTTGCATGTTCCTAATACTTCTTACTTTCTTCTGATTCTTTGGGAGTGACCTTAGGAACATCATATCCTTCTTATACTAGTGCCCAAACTTCCATCCCAATGGACATTAAATAGTTTTTCTTTCTAATCTTCCAAAAAAAAAAATTATTCACCATCAAATGTGGGAACTTTCATTGATACCTTCATCTACTGATCCATAGTGTTTTAATAGGATCTTCCTTCCAGTGATTAAACTGTAGTGAGGAATCCGGCTATGATACCAATTTTTGAATCAGGTTCTGTCACTGAGAGGGGGGGGTGAATCAGTCACATAGCTTTATACTCATTTTTTTTCTTTTTGCAAACATAAGAAAATAATTGAACACAATATTTTTTTATCATGGAACTCAATAAGGTAAACCACCAACACTTTCCTATTATCTGCAAAATTGTTTTTACACATTACAATAGAATTCGACCAACACCAACCAATCAGGATGCACCCACACCCTTGATTCACCAGCACCAACTGGTAGGAGGCTACGACCCCCTGTTTAGTCAGTTATGACTAAAAAGGAAGCAACAACTCCCTTTTGCAGGAACCGACCTACCCTAGTACCACCCTTCCACCCTTAAGATATTAAGTCTCCATAAGCTTCTACGATTGTATCTCTTCCTTTGGCCTTCCTTCTTCTTCAAGTTCTGAGATGAAGAATCAAGAGAAACTTTGAAATGACATTAGTTTTCAAAATATATACTTCTTCAAAGGTCATGTGTATTTTCGAAATAACACACCTTTTCATGAAAGAACATGTCTTTTCATATAGTGGAAAAAATAAAGTTTTAAACTAAATTTTAGTTGTAACTATATTTGGTCCTTTTTCTTTTATTATCAAATATCAACTTTATAAAAAAAAACCTTTTCGAAACTTTATACTTAGCATTTTTTTAATTAGCCTTTATGTTAGCACTCTTTTAAACTAGGTTTTACACAAGCACCTAGGATCTTCGACCCTTTATTTTAAGTCTTCTAGCACCTGTTTCTTTCACACAGAACCATCTTCTCTATGACCATATACCTTCATGTATTTTGTTCGCATTGACCAATACGCTGCCACATTTGTAGAGACACATCATTGTACACTTTGATCACACATTGTCTGCCTCCATGATGCATCTGCCACCTCGGATTTTATTCACTTTACTATTGCCACATGGCCTTCCAACTCACATAGCAATGAACCACCATTTCTATGACATATCAACCACCATCTTCCTTCCTCTCATTATCCAATCATCATCCACAAGGACTACACAATCATCCTTGTCGTTGTCTTCCTCAACGTGTCTTTCCCATGTCACCATCCACATCGTCGAACATATTTGCCATGTGTAGAAAATGATAGGGGTCCACATAGGCATCCCAAGCTCCGAGATGGTGATCTTCTAGTGGAGTCCAAACACCCAGAGACCCCACCATACCTTTGAACTACGCGTCGATACAATTAGGGATGACTGGCATATATCAACACATAAAGACTCATCCACACAACCAATGTGGGATAAATCACAATGACATGTTAATCTCTACCATTGATCTTTCGATCGAACGGTTCCTGAGTCTCAGTTACAATATTTGGCCATTTCTCCATTTCATATACTGCAATCTCTCGACACCATATTTCTTTACTGCAGTCGTTGTCAGCGATCATCCAAACATATGGTTCTCTACAGGGTTTGGAAATATACTCTTACAAACACCCATAAATTAATGGAATTCCTGCATCATGGCTATATAATTATCCATTTGAGAACCATCTTGATGTGATATAACATACTAACTTTGCTGTCAAACACTGTGCTTCAGGCTGTCATCTCAATTTCAAAACCAGTGGACCAAATCACCAAATCACTCCCACTATAAGAATCAAAAAATTGCACTTGATGACGTTTGGATCTCTTCAACAGTGGGCTATCATTGCTGTGGGTATCTCCTGTATACATCCCTTGTGTGCTCCATGTATTCTGCTTCAAGTTCCTCATATAACACATAATTTATCCACAAATAGATATACTATTTCCAGTGGTGCTTCTCCTCTGCAGGTGGTACATTTGCTATAGCTCTCTCATAATTCTCTCTGATCCTCTCCTTGTTGTAGAAAATTTCTTCAAGGTGTACATAATTAAATCACAAATCATAATTAAGTGGGTTCTTCTTAACCTTCTCCTCATACTGAAACTTCCTCTTTCCCACAATAGCCTCTTCAATACCTTCTCTCTCACCATATTGTTGCCACAAGAACTTAAGAGTTGTTCATGTCTTGCAAAAACCTAATCAAAGGAATACACTCTTCCTGGTAAGATTGCTTGAACAAAATGCATGGCTTCATATTTGTGAAACTCATTCCCTGCTGCAACATTACAAAGCACGTAAATCCCCTATGTGCAAACTTCTGGTCTTCTTGCAATACATAACTGTTGCACCACAGCTCTAAGAATTAGTCCATATTCTATAAAAACTTGCTAAGCAGATTTAGCACTTCCATACACCAGGTTACGAACAAAATTTCAACACTAGCCTGCAGAAACCCAAAGCTTCTTAAAGAAGTGGCATGTATTGAGCCTCATAGCAAAGTCTTTTTGAAAACCTATCAATTTATGTCTTTGCATTATTATTGCAAGCACCCTTCTTTTAGACAATGTATCATTGTTTCACCACTTGCTCTGACAGAGCTTTTAGCCTCATCCATGGTTCTGTCAACAAGGATATGCCTCTCATCTTATTTTCCCATCAATGATTATCACTAGGATGTGTCTGTCCACAATCATTAGTTCACCAATTCTCCATCATCTCAGATATTGACATCAATGCCAATAATGCCATATTCCATATTTCCAGCAGAGACTTCATCCACTCTGTTGGGCTATAGGGCAGACCCGGGCTTTATACCATTAACTTCGCACCAACAAAAGACCCACAGTGTTGGCCCTTTCGGCAACAACCTGCGAACAGATTGTAGTCTCACCCGAAACAACTATGGGATGCCGCAGAATAAAGTTTCTGCAAGCAGAAGAGGGATATTACTATACCTTAGCCTTTAACAACTTATATTCATATACAGAGAGATTCAATATTCACATATATAACTTCGCAGCTAAATAAACAGACAGTGACTTGCATAACCCTTTACTGGGAATTCACAGCAAAGTTATTTAGTTAGCAGTGATCTTATTTATCAGATATATATTTATCAATGCATGAAAGAACATAACAGAAACAATACAAAGAACCACAACACCAGATTTAACGTGGTTCACCCCCAGTGTAGGGGTTACGTCCACAGAACTGTGTTTTATTCAACTCTTTACTAAAATCACAGTTTTGATCTGCGCACTCAGCTGCAGATCCTTCCAAGTCCTTAAATCCACGCACACAACTGCAAGCCTCTGCGCACACAGCTGTATATTTCCTTAATCACCCAAAACCCTCTGCTCACACAGCTGCAGAGGTCGTCCACGCACACAACTGGGACTTAACCTTCTTACAAAACAAGCCTTAGCTTCGCATCAATTCATCTTACACCAAAAATCCTAACCTGATTTCATTACAAGAGTGCTTATTTATAGTGCACTTATTACAAAACGATGGACTTAAACCATGGGCACCCTGAACCCTAAACCCTGGATTTAAACCATGGGTTTATTACAAAAAGAGGACTTAGACTCAACCCCGACACCCCTAAGACTGTTTTGAGTCGTAACTCCACTTACAACTTCCACAAAAACTGCGGAGTTACCAAAATTAGGGACCTTTAAGGTGCGCACCCCAACAGGCCCCTAAGACTCACCAGTGGCCCGTCCTAGGACACTCTGCTACTCTTCTGGTAGGCGAACTTTGTCAGCGAAGATAGCGAACTGCTTGTTGAGGCCACGCATGATATTGTCGGTAGCTTGCTCCTTTTCGACCATTTCCTATAATACTGCGGCTGATGCTTCACTGGCCTTTGTCTGTGCAAATGCAGCATATTCCTTTAGGACTTTGAGTTGGGTGTCCATAGCAGTAATCAACTCGAAAGCTTCGCTGATAAGTGGCTACATAGAACTTTCCATTTCTGTTGCTTTTGCTATGCATGATTCAATTTCATGCTGGATTTCATTGCTTCTCTTTACCTTAAGCATTTTCTCCATAGGTGGTAGAGTCTTAATTTTTGCTTTTACTGTATCCAACTCTATCTGTCGCTGCCTGATGATTTCTTGCAATTGTCCAATTTTTGGATGTTCCTGCAGGGTGGTCCAGGCCTCAACACTGTCTTCTAACAGCTTTGTTGCGCTGCTTGCAGTATCCGATATTTTTGCTGCGGAGGCCTGAATGTCTGCTCGGTGTTGCTCCCTGACCTCCGGTGGGCTCTCCGAGGTGATGCGGAGTTAGAGCTCCACAATCTGGGCCTCATGTTCTATTTTGAGCTTCTTGATTTCGCTGCGAGACTGCTGTGCGTAGTGTTTCAGCCTGACTAATCTTTGTTCTGGTTCTTCTACCAGCTGTACGTCGAAGTCAGGAAGACTTCAGCATGCCTCATCCAAGACTCGTACTAGGGTAATGCGCTTATGTTCTACATCCCTCTTTCTCTACTAGCCTTCTGATCCAATGTTGACTGTCCGCATCTTCAAGGGCTAAGTCACTTCAGGGGCTTCGACTGCTGATCCGTGTAAGGTGCAATGTCCTTCTGACTCAGGAATACCAATATTGCGCGGAACATTATCCTCATCAATTGCAAGGTTATAATGAGTTTCTTAGGATTTCCCATTAGGCCGGTATTTCACTACTTCTTGATCCGTAAATACCTTAGTATGGACCAACCTAATAGCTACATTCAAAGCTGGACAAACTTCAATAGGAGAAAAGGTAAGCACAAAACTATCGACAAGATAATCCCAACTTACAGTATCCTGGCGAACCTCTGCCTTCGCGTACCAGTTCTTTGCTATTGGTTCTAGGGTATGCACAAACCTATGTACCCATGCTGCCTGAGGTACATGCTTCCATGCTTCATAGTACTGTGCCCAAGGTTCCTAAGGGCTAGTATTCCCATCAAACCTGCTTTGTACCTCCTGGGGCTGATCCATAATTCTCAGGCGAAGGAACTTTTGACGAGCTTCCCAACTAGGACTGTTCTTCTGATGGCCATTCCACCATCTGGCTACTGTGTCTCTGAATACTGAATCCAGAGTCTCCCTTTTCTGTGAATCTGGTATCTATGGTCCAAGCCATCTGATAGATTTAGTAATTCTGGCACATCTATGTCCATGCAGCTCATAAAGTCTGTTCTGCCAGTTTTCTAACCCATCATCTGAATCCGTCATGCCGGAGCTATCACATTGCGAATCCATGATACCCTTAGTAGTAGGATCAACATAATCCTCTTCCTTAGCTGTGATATTGTAAATGTGGTCCAAAGCATCCTGGTATTCATCTCTTACTGGCTCTGTGTATCTCTCTCCTTGAGAAGGGTCCAATGGGACTATGACTCTCATTCCTTTCCCTTCAAAAGTCATCTGTCTCTTCTTTAGGTTGTTGACGGCATCATTATCTATTTCCCATTCAATTCCTAGTAGTGCAGGATAGGGGTTGCTGTCATCAATTATTTCAATTACCTCAAAGTCTGCTAAGGTACTGACTCCATCAATATCTACTGGTACACTAGGGAGTCTTCCTAGGGGCACAATATTCTGTTGATTGGCTAATCTCAACTGTATAGGGGACCAATAAAGGGTAGTTTTTCCTATTTGTTCCCACATTTTCTTAGTTAATACATTTACCTCTGATCCTAGGTCCAAGATAACAACAGTCATATCATACTCTCCTATCTGAGCATTCAATCTCATTTCCTTGCTAGTTCTCCTGACTCTATTAACAGCTTTTACCTGACCAGAACTTTGCTGAGGGTCACAAGAAGCAAGAACTTTTTGCAACTCGCTTAAAGCATTCTGATTTCGGAGGAGCTTCAGACAACTCTATAAAAAGGAGGACAGTGTACTTACTTTGTCTGTAAAAGCTTCTTGTGTCTGCAACCACTGCTGATGTTGTTGCGCAGGTGCTACTAATGTGCTAGGATCAGCAAAATCTCTCTTGGCTTCCATGAATGTCTCTTTTTCTCTTTCGACATCAGATGCTGGGACTTTTGCTGGGGCCTTACGAACCCAAGCCTCGTCAAGTCGTTTCTCCTTATTCTGTGCTTCCGTTGTAACTCCACTCCAGGTAACAACATTAATAGATGGGGCAAGTCTTTGCTCGATGGAAATCATCTGAATATTCTAAGTAGGGGTACTGTTTCTTTCCTGAATCTTAGCTATCAACTAGGGGCACTGCTCGATCACATGATTGAATGCTCGGCAATACCGACATGTCGTAGTTGGGTTCTGACAGTCTCTCGCTAGATGCCCAGCCTAGTTACAGTTGTAACACACAACCTGGCCTCGACCTCTTCCAGCCATACCACCTCGACCATGACCTCCAAAAGCACCTCTACCTAATGCACCACTGTGGTAGCCATATCCATCATTTCTCTATCCCTCATTTCTCTATCCCTCATTTTGTACCCGATAAGCATCGTAAGTTCATTCTCTCATGAGTTCAAAGCTATGACACTCATCTTCGTTGTGTCCCACAGACTTACAGAATTTACAATAGGAGTTCTTAGGTACTTTCCCATACCTCTATAGCAGATAGTAGTCTTCAGGTCGATGCTGACCTGTTGTTCTACAAATCTCACAATATAGGACTTGCGGTTGAAATAGGTTTGGCACACCATTATTCAGGTAATTTCTTACCATAGGACACTGTTCCTTGGCATGACCTTCTATCCAACATTATGTACACCAAAACTCTTCACGGCCGGTCTTACCTTTCTTCATATCGCGAAGCTCCAGAGCCATCGCTGCCAACTGCGCTTGGATTTGGGTGATACTAGACTTGTCTTCGACAGGAGCGGTTTCAAGCTTCATCGTGATTTCCAGAGCCTCCTGCTAGTCAGCAACCTTCTGTTACATGAGTGGAGTTATGATATGTGGTAACAATGCTGCAATGAACCATTCCTTGTGTTGCGCAGGTCCAATGGTGAAACTGACTTGGTCTAGCAAAACTTTGAATCTTTGATCAAAGTCCCACACTGATTCACTGCGCCTCTGCTGAATCTCTTTTAACTTAGTGATACACTGGCTCTGATTTTGGCTTCTTAAATTCCTTTATCATTGCTGCTTTTATATCAGCCAATGCATGGTTCTGAGTGCTGGAAAATTCATGAACCAGGTTAAAGAGCGGTCTCTGAAAGAAGTAACCAGCTGCGCTCTTTTTGTATCTTGATCCGTAATGGTCTTAGCAGTCCACACTGCTTCGCATAAAAACCAGAACTGTTCTGGATCCTCTAATCCAGTTCCTTTGAAAAGAGGGATCTTAATGTCATCATGCATGTGGGCCATAGTGGATCTAGGGGGGGAGGGAGGGGGAGTAGAAGTAGGAGGGGGGGAGCTTACTGGGGTAAACTGTCCCGCAACAGGAATAATCGAGCTAGGGTTACTTTCATACTGCGACGGGTTCTCAGGGATAACAGGTCTGTGCTGTGGGGTTACCGGAGGGTTTCCAACAGAAAGGGTTTCTTTGGGTTCTGAATCTGTAGGATTTACAGGGGAATACTCGGTATGCTGACCTTGGGAATAGGATCCAAAATCTCGCTTGTACCTTTTTCCACTTCGTAGCAAACCACTTTTCTCATTGAAGGTATTGTCGCTTGAAAACATAGGTTAGTAATACTAAAGCTAACAGTCTAATTTATTTAGCAATATACCTTTTTCAGCTAATAGCATTTTAATTCTCAAACTAAATGAATTCAAAAACTTACCCCTTGGTCCTTTGAAAAACTGCCACTCGGCTTCGCTAAAGGAAGTACTCGTATCGATGGCGAACTCCGTCACAAATGCTTCAAGGGTTCACGTTGTCCAGAAATCAACAGTGCGGGATATCTCGTTGTTCACCCTTTTCAGCATATTAATTCTTGCGGGGGTCCAATCAGGAAAATGATGTTCTTGGAAGTTCTTCCTTCTCTCTGTTAACCTAGATAACCACTGGTGCAACTCTATGTGGATACTACCAAAGAAAATTTCATAAACATCACAAAAAACATACCTTTGTAAAAAGTCGTTTGCACTACGACGCAGATCTTTGTTCTCTTGCTCAGCGAATTTTAGATAAGTCTCATCAATCCAATCACCGATTTCTTTCAGAGAGGGTCTCCAGAACATAGCCCTCGAGGTACGACGTAAACCCCTCTTGAGAAGATACTGAGTTAAATCGGCAACGGAACCAATTTTTTCGGCTATATGGTAGACCCGAGCTTTATACCATTAACTTCACACCAACAAAAGACCCACAGTGTTGGCCCTTTCGGTAACAACCTGCGAACAGATTGTAGTCTCACCCGAAACAACTATGGGATGCCGTAGAATCAGGTTTCTGCAAGCAGAAGAGGGATATTACTGTACCTTAGCCTTTAACAACTTATATTCATATACATAGAGATTCAAAATTCACATATATAACTTCGCAGCTAAATAAACAGACAACGACTTGCATAACCCTTTACTGGGAATTCACAACGAAGTTATTTAGTTAGTAGTGATCTTATTTATCAGTTATATATTTATCAATGCATGAAAGAACATAACAGAAACAATACAAAGAACCACAACACTAGATATAACGTGGTTCACCCCCAGTGTAGGGGTTACGTCCACATAACTGTGTTTTATTCAACTCTTTACTAAAATCACAGTTCTGATCTGCGCACACAGCTGGGACTTAACCTTCTTACAAAACAAGCCTTAGCTTCACATCAATTCATCTTACATCAAAAAGCCTAACCTGATTTCATTACAAGAGTGCTTATTTATAGTGCACTTATTACAAAACCATGGACTTAAACCATGGGCACCCCGAACCCTAAACCCTGGATTTAAACCATGGGTTTATTACAAAAAGAGGACTTGGACTCAACCGTCACACCCCTAAGACTGTTTTGAGTCGTAACTCCACTTACAACTTCCACAAAAACCGTGGAGTTACCAAAATTAGGGACCGTTAAGGTGCACACCCCAACACACTCTATGGGTGTTGTCGGGCAAGTTACAACCTATTTGGGCCGGTTCTTAGGGATATCGCATTGGTTGGGTATCGACAAAACTATAAACCTTGTCGATGAGGATTTGTTGGTGGGTTTTGGCCAACACTGATTGACATTCTGATTTGGTATTGGAATTTGGGGCTGACCTTGATTCTGCAATTGTTGTTGGTTCTGTATTTGATTATGGGCCTAAAACTAGTTCTGATTCTGTAATAAAGGAACATTGTCGGCTTGCCATCTCGCAATTAACTGAGGGAAATTTTCAATAGTATGATCATTCACCGTGCAATATACACATTGCAAATGGGGAAAATCCCTCTGATAGTGGGAAAATGTCCCACAGTTGTAACACTAGATTGATGCATGACCTCGTCCTCCTCCATGGTCGAAACCTACTCTTCCCTTGAATCCTCCATGAAGTCCTCCTTGCTGCTGATATTGTGGTTGTGCTACTTGTTAAGCTACCTACTGCTGATACTGGGGTTGTGCCATTTGCTGCTGTGGAGGAGTCAACTGATGCTGAATGTAGTGTGCTTCTTGGACATATTGCAGCTATGGTGGAGCCATTGGGGTCTGGGTGTACTGTGGTTGTGACACAAACTACAGCTGGGGTGCAACTTGCGTCTATGGTTATGATGGAATAAACTGCATCTATGGTGGTGGCATATACTGGACTTGAGGTGGTGACTATATTAACTATGGTAGCGGCACCATGCAAGGTTCTTCACCTTTCACGAAGTATGAATCATATGTATGCTCTTGAAGCAGATCATAAGCTCGACAGTCCTTATCCTCGTGCCAAAATAAGCGACAGAAGGTGCAATATAAGCTTGCTGGCTTCGTAAGCATTTTCTGCATGTAGGTATAGTCTTCATGTCGATGCCCATATACTTGACATATGCAACACCATTGAACACTACCGAAACTCAATGAGTTCGGTGCTCTTGAGAGTAGATAGTTTCAAAAAGAAGGACATGTATCTTTCATGTGTCCATCCACATGACACTGATTGCACCACAAGTCATCATGTTCATCTTTCACCTCCTTGATATCCTACAATTGAAGTGTCAGGTTCTCCAGCTACGCCTGGATTTGGTTCATGCCGACAACAGTTTCTTCAAAAGGTGAAGCCTCCAGCTTCATTGCAATTTCTAGAGCCTCGCTCTATGTCGTGATATTTTGCTGCATTAATGGGTGTCGAATATGAGGGACCAGTGCTGCAATGAACCATTCTTTGTGTTGGACATCACTCATATCGAATTTGACCCATGCCATCAACTTCTTAAACCTTTGATCAAAGTCGTAGCACCAAATGTCCTGACGGATCCCATGACTCAACCATTGAATATTAAGAAAGTTAACATTGGGACAGAGGATAATCCAAAATTTTCCAATATTGCGGACTATTGGGATGAGGAGACCATGGAAAAGATCACAGATCTATTGCATGAGTTTCAAGATCTTCTCCTAACAAAATTACCAGAAATGAAGGGGATATTGGGTGACCTAGGGGAAGTGAAAATCCCGTTAAAACCAAATGCAAAACCAGTGTTGGGTAAAATATGCATTTTCTAATTCAACACTTAATTGTCAACCTGGGAAAGGAGCTTGTGATATGCAAACACTATATGTGCAAGATTGAAGGTTTAACCTAAGCTAACTAAAGATGCAAATGCGCTAACATGCAACTATATGATTTTAATCTAGATGCATGACTTTCATAATTCAAATGCAAGAATTTAATCGATCTATGAAAACAGGAAATTAACTAAGAACTTGGAAAGTAACTATAATTTCAAATCTAATCTAATGTTATATTAATATATTCTATAAAGGTAGGAAACTGATTAATAATTGCAATTCAAACTAGTCTAATACTATGCTAATCTATTCTATGGAAGGAAATTGTAAATATTAATCTAGAAAGCAATCGCTTGGTTCGAAAGCGATTTTAACAAATGAATACAAAACTAATTACTTGCATCAAATTACCTGATCCATGTTATGAATTGGAGACTATTCCATGTATGCATAAGTAAATTCCTATGTAAGAATGCAAGTGCAACTGATTTATGGAAAGCAATGAACTATTTAATTGCAAATTCATAGAAAGAAAAACAAGTAACTGTGGATTCATAGAAAGAAAAGCAAATATTATTCTAAAGACCAAGCATAAATAAATGCATTGCAAAACAATAAACTAATCAAAGCAAACTAAACTTGAGACTTTATAATCAAGTCTAAAACTAAGTACAAAACAATAACTGAAAATATATTTAACTATAATCAAACCTACAACAGAAAAACAAAATACTTCTACTCTACCTCTTCAGCAAACTATACCATAAACTAAAGAATGTTAACCAATCATAAAAGACCATACAACTAATTTACAACTTGAAAATTAAACTTACACTAAACTAGGTTATGTGAGATTTTATCATCAAACTTTAAAGTACTGAAAACCAATGCATCTTTAAAATATAAATGAACCTATTAAGCTTGAATTTGAAACTAAGTAATAATCTTTTACATCTACTTGAAGAAATAAAACTAACAAATCCTAAGACAATGAAATTTTGTGTAATTGGAAATGAAAGGCTGATTATGGACTCAAATGAAAACTGAAAATGGAATGCTGAACCTATTTCAGAAATGGACAGTCTAATATTCAACAAAGTATATGACAACATTTTGAACAAAATTAAGCTAATATAGGTTTTAGGCATGAAAACAAATGAAAGTAACTCATAAACTATCTAAGTCATGATAAAAACTAAAACTAAAACTATTTCTCATTTGAATCAGTAAAATATATGTTGAATATAAATCGATTTTATCATTATCAAAACTGAAATAATTAATCTATGTGTTAATATAGAACTAAATATGAATTGTTAGAGGTGGATTCAAATCCCAACTAGCTACATAACACGGTAGAATGCTGGAAAATTAACCTCTACCTTAACTAACTATTTCTACAAAAATGAAATACTGAAAGTTCTGAAAATAAATTAAAATTTTGTCTAAGTGCGAATTAAAGGTTGAATGATAGTTTGCATTAAGGTGCGAACAGAAGGCTAAAAAGACAGTTTAAATAGAGGGACGAATGGATGGCCGTGAGGAAAATTGCAAAAAAACATAGGAAATTATATGTTATAAACAACAAAGTATTAACTATAGGAAAACGAACCACTTGCTTGCAAAATTGAGATGAATTACAGGAAAATGAACCACTTGCTTGTAAAACTGAGATGAATTAGAGGAAAATGTAATATATATAT
>LPNX010833045.1:0-11188 GCA_001517045.1 Pseudotsuga menziesii | reverse complement strand
CAATCAATAACCCGTTGTACCTCTGTGTTTGTGATTTCCCAAAAGAGATATCCAAAACTAAGTTTAAATCAAGAAATCCTTCTCTCTATATGAATGGGAATGAGCACAATCATTTGAAAAGTTGCATTTTATCTTTGACCTGTTATAACAAAAAACAAATCCTACAAAACTGTCTGCATGCCTTCAACCCTTGAATTCTTTAAAATATCCATAAATAATAAACATTTCATAAAATATTTTACATTTATCAATCAATTTTTCATCCATTGCGATTAAGCCAGTTTATATATATAAATGTCTACCAGTATTATTGTCAAATAATACCTGGATTTGATAGCCAAAACCGAGCCAACTAAACTTGGGTTTAGTGCTCAGTCAATATTTAAAAATAATTTCACTTTTCATTTTTCACTCTTTACTCTTCACTCCGACGGAGTTTTACTGCGACCACCTTTTTACTTCGACCAAAATTGGAAGCTTCGACCTTCGACCAAGTTTGGGATCTTCGACACAAATCAATAGCTGTGACCAAGTTGGTAGCTTAGACACAAACTTAGTAGCCTTGACCTTCGACCAAGTTTGTGCAGAATAAATTTCTTAGTCTAAAGACTCAAGAAATTACAAATGATTTTACCTGTGAGTAAGATGAAGTAAACTACCCACGTTTACAAATCCAAATAACTTATGAAATATATATGTCCAAATTTATAGGAAGATTTGAGTCGAACAAGGTGCCGTAAAACTTGAACTTTCACGCGGTGAGATTTCTATGGGTTCTTGTTCTTTTTCTTATCAGTAATAGTAAAAGACATTTACAGAAGTAAAGCTGGAAACATGTGCGGCCAAATAATCATGAATTCAACCACAAACTATTTCATATATTAACTATGCGGAATTACAAGATAATACAAACTTGTCTATTACAAACTCGTCGGACCACAGAGCTTCAGCTCTCCGACTAAATCACATGCACAGAAGCTTGAGCTTCGACTTCACTTTCTCACCCTGTCTAATGTCTATGCGACTGTGTCTCTTTCTCTGTGTATCTCACTCTCTGTGATTTACAATGTGCATCTTCTATTTATAGGCAATTCTGAAAATTGCTTCAGCATAGGCCGACTTACTTGCCGACTTACTTTCCATTAAACACTGCAATAACTATCTACCTAACAACTTAGCTTCTGAAATAACTTCGATTGACTTACGTAGCCTACTTATGGACTTTTCATTCTTGTCAGACTGACAGACAAGATCTTGGTTTATCCAGACTCTGATAGAGTCGGTTGGAAGCCAAGTAGAGATCTGCGCGTAATTACATTTTCCAACAGGATTCAGATTCAATAATGGACAATTGAATAATGGCATGTTGGAAGGATTAAGCTAACATGGGGACAACCAATACAAAATATGTACTATGTATCACAAACAACCATAGACAAATTTTGCAATGGAACAAACATTTTATTGTCTGCCTACCTGTTAGCATCTCTGTCAAAGACTGCAAGAGTTGTTCATCCAATAAAGAAACGTTTATTCAAAACTCTTTTGCAAAAATGGCAGAGCAGAATCCAATAGTGCACTTACCATTATCAGTACTGATATCCTCCCTAGTTCTGTATTACCTGTTGTTTTCTTTGATTGTTGTCCCTGAATTTGAATCAAGGATCAGAATCATGAAATCTATTTCCAAATCCATTTTCTATTAGACGCTTAATGGCAAGAATCCTCATCAATAAATAAATAACCAAGATTCAAATCCATCCCAATTTACAAGCGAGATTAATTGCAAAAGAAAAGAAATTCAACTTATTCGACAATCTACAAGAAAATCCCTCTAAACATTAAGATCCCAAGAGTCATAACATGTGATATGCTGTAATCTGTTATTCTATGCTGGAAATTTTGATTTAAATGAAAAAAATTAAAAAATAAGCACAGATCATTAGTCACAACTAAAACATTATGGAATGCAGTCGTTATGTTACAAAAAAATCCATAAGATTTATGGCTGAAGGATTATTAACTACAAACCTGAACCACTATACATATAGTCGAGAAGAAGAAATCCCCCCTGAAAAATGACATTAGATATTTATTACATTATTCAGGTATTCAAAATTGAGATGACTGAAGGACATACATTGACCTGTAAAGTACTTCTTTGGAAAGTAGAAAAATAATTCTAATGACAATAAAGCACAACATAAATTGAAGGAGAATACCAGGACAACCAAGCTAATTGAAAATAAAGGTGATGGTCGAGACTTCTGATGAAATGGGCCAGTTGACGATGTAACTGTACTCTCTGCAAAACGCCTTGCACTGGGATTCATTGGTATCCGAGACATCGCTAAAACCTTCTTAGACCAGAAGTTCACCTGGAAAATATAGATTATCAAGCACTGGCCCAACCATAGGGAAACCTGAGATTAAGATGCTCTCAGACTCCACCATCCATATCCCTCAATGGATGTGTATATGGTATGGTCAGAACTTTCGTGCACATATACAATTATCTTAACCTAATTACCACATTAACCTTCTACAAAATAACTTATAAGGCTTTCAGCCTGTCTATGAACTGCATATAAAGATGAAAATAACTTGTATCAACATAATAGCATGACATGATGTCATTTAACTTGACCATATACTCTTCAGCTTAACAGGCTACGTATTTAACTTTAGTTTAAACCATCCTAATGAAAATGTAAGCATCTTGATAAGCTGAAGAAGATATTCATGTAATTGAAGGACAATGAAAGGTTTCATTAATCTGAATTTAGGCATTGGCATAAAACTTCAATTTGCAAGCAATGACTAGTAAACACTCCAAAACAAAACAGTTAGAGACAAAGATGGCAGCTAAATTTTTACCTTAATGGGATTTTTATTTCACTAGGACAAAAATTCAAGCGATTGGAATCCAACAGTAAGCATCTCGGTAAGCAGAGGAAGATATCCATTCGATTGAAGGATAGACAAAGGGTGATTATTCTGAATTTAGGATTTGTAAGAAAATAAGACTTGCAAATAATGACTACCAAAATACTCTAATACAAACGGTTACAGACAGACAGATAGAAGTTTCAATCATGTTTGTTCAATCAGAAATCACCATCATACTCAGATAATGGTGATTTATTGACCCAACACAATAAACTCATACGAAATTTGTATTTTCTCACTATTTCACATTGAGAGACAAACGAAATTCAAGACAATAACAAACAATTATCTTTAAAAACTACTGGTAATTGAAAAGATAAGCAGACTACAGAAATTGATCGAACATAAGATGAGATAATATAATTTTATTAATGTCTAACAAATGACCATTAAAAATGGGTCAAAAATTGATTACAAGATGAGATAATATAATTTTATTAATGTCTAACAAATGATCATTAAAAATTGATTACAAGATGAGATAATATAATTTTATTAATGTCTAACAAATGATCATTAAAAGTGGGTCAATGGGACTAAAAGAATACATGGTGAAAATGTAAAAGTAACTCCTATATGGACACTATCAAAATCCAAGAGAAAACATTGTTCATATTTAACACATTCTGTTTGTTTCCTAATATTTTATTTTCCCAGTGGGTATTGGAAGTAGGCCACCTGCTCATCCCACAGTGCAAGTTGTGTGAAAAGGTTCACGTCTTTAAGATATCCATTCTGATCTTATTAATTATTCTTATGTCTATGAAAGTGGCCTGGATTTCGATTGATATAGCATTTGTACCATTTCAGCTTACGTTGTTAAAGAGGAGTTCCAGATCCATAAAACATGTTTAATTTTTCTTTCATACAGTTCTCAGTTCCGCTCAGTCAAACCAGAAAGCTACAGATAGCGCCTACTTCGCTAACAACATTGTGTTAATTGTTCCTACCTCTATTTTGAAGTAATATGCTTGAAGCTTCTAGCTAAACTGATTACCACAATATTTTATTTTTTCCACAATATTTTTTCCTATAGATCTCTTTCCTATATGCCAAAACATGATCTCCATAAGCTATGTTTCGCATTAGTTTTCTCCATATTTTTCATTGAATGGTACATAAACGTCCACTCCTTTATGGGTGCACTTATTGATGATGGGAAAGCTAAATCATATAACTCTTTTGAAGAAGTAATTTAGACCAGGATACTAGTTATTGAAACCTTTATACATAAATCTTGTGCATGCCCTTAAGACCTGAATATTAAACTGGTGCATACCACCTATCAAAACAAAACATGTAATGACATTACTCATGTAATGAACTAATTTTTTCATTGGTTGTATATTCATCTATTTGTCGACACCTTAATTTTAGCATTGTTGAAATTTCAGTAAATTGGTTTGAATATTTGAAATGAACATGAATAAACCCTAACAAAATATTGTTGGAGAAGATTGAGAAAATACCTAAAACGTTCGTCCTGACCATAATGCAACACAACCTCATCTCTCAAAGTACCTTTATGAAAAATCAGTGAAATCGAACCTTGAGGAGATGCAAGTCTATCCCCCACATGCTATGAGGTGAATTTTTCCAAACCATGACTGAAATTGTCAACCTAATCAAGCAATTTCTCTTCACATGAAATGAGCAAAAACCTTGATTTCATTGTCATTGGCTGTATAGCCACTAAAATTTCAAATTTTCAAACGATATTTGTCAAATATGGAAAATTAAGTTTAAGGTATTATTTTTGATTTATAGGTGTGCTTAGAATGAGTTATGTTTGAGTGATTCAATTTATCATTTTTATAGATATGAAAATTGTTGTGTGTTGGTTTGAAATTTTTTTATAAAATTAATGAATTATTAGTTTTTGTAAATATGGAAGTTATTTTAAACGGTCATGTTATTTGTGCGACCATTCATTGAACTCATGTGAATATTTACATAGGGGACAACCACAATTTTTTAGCAGCTCTTCTAGGGTTTTAGCCTGCATGTTAGGGTTCTAGGCTTTGCCTCTACTGCAAACTTCATGGCGGCCACTGATGGCGGTTCCCAACCACCCTCCTCCTTTGCGTTCCATCCTGAAATCGAATCTTTCATGCACCTAGTTCCCAACCACCCTCCTCTACGCCTTTCAAAAGAGAGTCTCCATATACATGAAGTTGTCAAACACCATTTTCAGAAGCAAATTTGATGAGGATGATGATGAAGAGAGGTTGTTAATCAGTGAGTTGTTGCTCATAATGAGTTATTTCCACAAGCTAAGGAAAATTTATTTGAGAAGGCCACTAGGGATTAGGGATTGTTTGTTACAATAGTAAGAAATGATGGTGTTTCCAAAGGTAATCTACGACCAATTGTTTTTGGTGGGGTTCTTTGTAATGATCAAGTCCATATGCTTTGAATGTATTATGGATATCTAGGAGTCAACAACAACAATGTTGTAGCTGAAAGATATGGCTCAAGGGCTCAGAACTACCATTAATAATGTATACTATTAGGTAATAGATGAAGGGAACTCTTAGGTAAATATAGCCATAAATGTTCACAAACTCTGCTCAACTTAATCTCTGACACCTCCCTTGTAAAGTGTCATTTTGCTTATGTTTGTTATGGATTATCTTCCTTAAAATGTGGGGATGACCAATTTGATCCATCACTAAGTATTTTATGCATGATGAGCCCGACTTTCACTACATCCATCTATTGGAAAAAACACTTTGCTTTGACACCAAATAACATATGGACAACTTCATTAGTGGTAGTCCTAATGCTCAAACCCATTTCAATTTGAAATGAACAAAATATATTGAATATCGCACCCCCTATACTTAATCTAGCTATCAAAAGGAAGATCGAAAGTTGGGCATTCTTGTAGAAAACTAGCTCATATATACCTTGCATTTCCTTAAGCTATATCATAAAGCATACGCTATCCCATAAACAAAGTAGGCCTTGAAGAAGGCTGTTGTTGCAAGATATCTGTTATCCCTAAAGTTGAACCTAGACTACTGGGGTTCAAGATCAGAGAAATCTTTAAAGATAATTCAATATAAAATCAAAATCAAAACATAATTGGTATGTAATCAAAACGTACACGAAAATCAGATAACCATCATAGAGCTGTATGACATAAAATAAAATACAAAATTCAATAACAAGAGGAGTACGAGCATGAATTTATGGAATGGACTTGGTTCTATCACTAAATGTTAAATGGTAACTGCATTTTATCATAAGAATCATGTAATGGATTTTAATTGACTATACACACCATAAATCATAAAAAATACAATTAATAAAAAGAACAAGACAAGCTGATAACCAAAATCATATCAAAGTAAATCCTGTATTAAAGATGCAAAAAGTTTTATGTCTTACAGTACATATCAAAATTGGATTCCTGTCTCCGATTGCCACCCTTCATATCTATCTACTATCCCTTATATACAAAACTTTTGAGTTTTTTGAGATAATTATCAGATCCTATTTTTATGGATCGAATTTCTTCAAAAATAGAAAATTCGATATTCTAAAACAGTCTTAATACAAGTGTAATACAAATGGAAATAAAAATAGACATCTGTCAAACCCTGATTGCTTTCAAATCCAGCTATCATCCTAAGTCTAAAGACTCTTAGAAGCTTCTGCTAAAACAATCTGATCACTTAAAACCTGGGATCTCTTTTGCAATCTAGAAAATTCAACATCCTTATTGTCCATTTGATTGTGTGCCTCTTTACTCTGGGTCTTCATGTGTTCATACTGCTTATGGATGGCTCTCTTCTCTTTCAAGATGTATTTAGATATTAAAAGTAGCTTTTGGTAATCTACTTCTTTTTCCTCCAAGTCCTCTCGTAACCTTTTATTTGCAGTCATTAACTTTTCATTGATACTCTGTAAAAACATGGTTTGCTCCTTATATGTCTGTAGAGACTTTTTAATCTTGTTCAATTCTGGAGCTATTTCAATAGCTTTTTATTTCATAAGAACTTCATCTTCTTGTGGAAACTTTGAGACTGAACAGTCTTCCGAATACACCTGTTTACTTGTGCAAAATATTTTAGGTATAGATCCTGGAACACCCTGAATATCAATGAAATTTTCATTATCTAATTAATAGTATTGATCCTTGTATGCGTGTATAGTTTCCTCATTGAAAGAATCATTTACCATTACAATCTCTCCACAGTCTTCATTTCTATTCTTTGGAATATGCATTAATTCCATTTCTACCTGCATCTTACTCCTTATCCTAGTCCTAGGATTCAAACCAATGCCTTCTGGATTCAAAAACTAAACTCGTTCTTATTTCTTTGAAGTTATATTTTTTAGAACCATACTCGGTGTTTCAGGGTTTTCATCTGTAACTGAAGCTTTAGGAAACAAGTTACTTATTTGGTTTGGCTTTTCTACAAAACCCTTTCCTTTTACTGCAATATGCTCAATCCGTTCTTCATGATTTTTCATTTGCTGGTTCAAGTCTTCTGCTACCCTTTTTCCCTTTTCTTTGATCTTTTCTTCAAGCCCTAACTCTGACAGAAAACTTTCCCAAGTTCGTCATTCTTTATTCAATTGTGAAATCAACAATAATTTTATCAAACCCTGGCGGTATATAGAATGAGTAGTGTGTTCTGGATGGGCTTGAACCCATGTGACCATCTTTTGCAGGATTTTTAACAGATAAAATGAAAGATTAAGTTTTAAGCTTCCATTGAGATGCATTAACAACCTCAAATGACATTTGAGGATTCTATCATAGAGACCTTCACAAGTGATATAATTTTGAACCATTTCCAAAGGAATTTTCCAATTGGGTTTTATCTTACTTACATGAATGCCATTCTTCTAGTCCAACTTCTCAAACCGTGGAAACAAGAACTCACCATAGTCGCCCTAAAAATCCTGCTATTTAAATCACCTTTCTCTTTGTTCTGTAACCCCTATTGCTTCTACAATAGATTCTTCATTCACCATAGCCTTCAAATTCTTGATCTGAACCACTCCTTCTTTGTAATTTTTTATGAAGGCCCGAGTCACCTGTGTATTATAACCCTGCAAATTTTCACAAAAGGAAAACCAACCCGCATTTCTCATTAACTCGGCTGATCTTGGATATTGCATTATCCATTGTGTATTATCAGGTTCCAGTCTACAAATCGAACCTCCTGGTCTTCTTTACACCAAAATATCTGCATCTTCCTCTATTGCTACCTTCGACATTTTGCAAACTCTTCACAATACAAACTACAGAGACCCAATGGAATTCGAAACAGTAGCATAAAACATGTTTAATGAAATATGGAATATATCACTGTCAACACTGTCAATACTGGTACCATTTTCCATCATATCAAATGCCTCGACTTCATACAAAGAACACTTGTGAAAGAAAATGAGTGCCACGATCAACAAGTTCATTCATCATTTAGACATGCCTTCAAGGGATAATGATGATGCTTTAAACCCTAGTACCAACCGTGTCAAATGTACAATCTTTACCATGTGTTTAATATATCCATATACTTTCGTTCCATTATCAAGTTTTAAAATGATATTATGAATAAAACCATCTAGCAGCGATGCAATATTCTTAGAAATGCTACCAGTTTATATAACCAACTTTACACCTGATTTTATCATAAAATATCTTGCTCTTAATACAAGTCCATAACTTTAAATAATAAATGATTTGAGCCTTCAAAAGAAATCATAATAAAATATAGAAATCATGACACACAAAGGTATAAAAAATAAGGTAATACTAAAGTTATGAACTCAAAATAAAGAAAAAATATAAAACCCTAGGATAAAAATGAGAAACAACCATAGAGATAAAAATATCTTTGTGCATTAAATCCACCAAGTGACTGTAAATTGTTGAATACATGTAAATTTCCCTCGAACATTTGGAAATTAGTTCCTTGAAGGAATTGAATATATGCTAGAGCAAATATCATACCTCACCTTTAACCAGAACTTAGAAAATAGGTTTACGTTCTCCATCTTACCTTTGTCGAGACACCAGTCTTTTTGAAAGAATGCGACAATGTTTAAAGAAGTTCACCATCAACTGGTATGTGTTATATCTCTTACACACCCCATATTAGTAGTCCAAATGAGATCCTCCCGATGATCTCCAGTAACAAAAATTAATTCGTTCTCCAATTTGATTTTCCCAATGTCATCAAAACACTTCACACAAATTTGATGAAAGTGCATGCTTGTATAGTATTGGAACATTAATCTTATTGCTTGAGTATATAAATCTATATTAGGCAGAACTTGAAGTCAAGCGTTGAGAAAACTAAAGGATTAAATCTTGTGGAAAACATCAAAAGGGACTAAGTATAATACTCGAGTCAGAGAGACGTTTTCGCCCAAATTGATCATTTGGAGAGAAATGTTAGCGAGCGAAAGTATTTCTCCTTATGAAACATGAAAACTAGAAAAATTGTCTAAGTCAAATGATTTGGCTTGGTTATCTTTTTGGCTCAAATTCTTCATTATGAGTGAGGTATGTCTCAAGGGAAAATACATTTGGTCTTGCAACATGTCCCAAAAAATGTATCATTTAGGCTAAAACATCGTGCTTGAAAATATTTTTATGTTGCGATATGGCATAGGTTAAAAAGGTTATCCAAGGTGTGATGTGGGTGTGATAAGGGGATTTCTTAAGAGAATTTTAAATTGGGCTATAAAAAAAATATACGTTGAAGAAAAACTTTGTTCCCCATAGCCTCGAAGGGTCACATAGGCCACTCGGTACATGCCATTATCGCACTTAATTTATCATCATGCATAATCAACCATATAATTGACATGTTTATCGAAGTGGTGTGTGTGCTCCTTAATATTGATGCTACTAAGTTCAATGGCCCAAAGAAATTATATTCCTCTACTTAAGTAAAAGAGAGAGTTGGATTGTGAGCCTAGCCAGTCGAATACCTCTAATAGGAAAACTAGCTACCATGTGGTGATTATTATAACATAGAGTCTCGAGTTGATAATATTGGGGTTAAATATTTGCACTACCTTGTGTAAATCCTGGGTCCTCAAGCTACAAGAATTCATTTTAATTATAGGTTTGAAACTAGAAAGAAACTCGATCACCCTTTCCACTTTCTATCATAGGAGGATGCTCTGCCGATAGAGAAGAAAACATGGTTTATGAATTTAGGATCACTCTACTTGAGCCGTTGGCACCTGGGGATGCGCGTGGTTTAAAAGTTGACTTGTTGCATGTCAACTTGTTATTTCAAATTCTATATTTGTTTCTTTCTTTTGCCCAAGAATCAGTCCATTTTTCAAGAAATTTTGGCTATGAATTTTGCATACTCTCAGAAAGAAGCTATACTAATGGGCCTAAATCCACCCTTAAGTTTTGTCTATCCTCCTGAATATTGTTGGGTGGGTGGAATACGTCCTAAGAAAGCGTATGATAATAATTTAATTGTGATTCAAAAACCAAAACCTCCTATGAAACCAACTAATGGTATGTTGGTTCCCAGTAATCCCATGATCTTGATCATTAGAAATGGCATTTTATGCCCCTCCCAATCGTTGATGTATTTGTAACTTCAGAATGTATTCACCTGTATATTTCATATATTGTATTCTATTGGTCCCTGATGTTCATATCGNTGTATTCTATTGGTCCCTGATGTTCCTATCGGGAGAATCATTAATGTAATCAAGTCATGTAAATTCATAGAGGTTAACCCTCCTTGTTGATCGGGGGCAAAGTCCCCACATTTGTGGGGCACTAGGGTTATTAGACTCTCCTAGAGAAGTCATCCATAGTAAGTAATTATCAAGTTGGAAACTAGTATAAATAAAGAGTGAGACTCTCTATTTGATACACACACTAACCCAACTACAACGCATAGGTGAGAGAGGAGGAGCTCGCTCAAGTGAGAGAGAATAACTGTTGGAGATCATCTTATGTCTTTGGGTTTTACTGCTACCATTGGTGCTCATTCTATCTCTGAGGAAGTTGCGGGGTTTTCTCCTTTATGGTTTCCCCAAGGAAAATCTATGTGTCTATTGTCTCTTGTGATTGATTTTTTTGCATGTTATTCTCTTAGATAAGATCCTAAGATCATATTCCTTACATGATAAAATTCTAGCATGGTATCAGAGCTAACCTAAGAAGAATACACTGTGCAGCTGCAGAAGCTAGGGATTCTTTATTTTTGTGTTTCTCTCCATAGATCATCAGCAAAAG
>LPNX010833011.1:127341-234877 GCA_001517045.1 Pseudotsuga menziesii | reverse complement strand
CATAGGGGAGGCTCTCATCCCATGTGCGTGGATGCTTTGAGTTGTACATGCACAAAATGTGTACGATCATCCTGTTGACGACCTCTATCTGGCCATTAGTCTGGGGATGGAAAGCTGTGGACTTTGTGAGCTTGGTGTCCAGCATTGACCATAGGCTAGACCAGAATGTACTAAGGAACCTGCTGTCTCGGTCTGAGATTATAGACTATGGGATCCCAAAGTGTACCCACACTCATTCAAAGAAGAGTTTAGCAGTGGCTTCTACTGTGATATTCTTCTTGCAGGCCGCCATTATGGCCATCTTTGAGAATCTGTCAATGACCACAAACACACAGTCATTTCCGTGCTTAGTAGAAGGGAGGCCTGACATGAAATCCATGGAGATGGATTCCCAAGGTCGACTAGGGGTAGGCAACGGAGTATAGAGGCCTTTCTTCTTGATGAATGGTTTGGCAATGGCGTAGGCAGTGCAGGATTGGATGTACTTCTTGATGTCTTGTCGAAGATTCGGCCAATAGAAATACTTCTGCAGTACTGCCACTGTTTTCTTGACCCCGAAATGCCCAGCGACCCGACTGTAGTGCACTTCCCAAATCATCTTGGCACGCTCGCTTGAAGGAACACAAAGGTGTCCCATGTGACACAGTAGTACATCCTGGAGGTGAAATTTTGGAACTTGGTTTCCCTCCAAGAGCGTCTGGTATGTGTGGCTGATTTATGGATCTCTCTTGTAGAGAAGTGACCAATCAAAAGTCTCGTCCCCACAAGAGTTGAGCACGGTCGTTATCACCACGATCGGTGGTCGGTTAAGGCAGTCTGCAACATTATTAGTGCTTCCCTTCTTGTCCTTGATGTTCAAATGAGACTATTGTAGATATGTGGACCACTTCTAATGGCGATCATTTTGTAACTTCCCTGTGTCTGCATGAACTATAGGGGTCGGTGGTCTATGTGGATGATCGTTTCCTTCCCCAAAATGTAATGCTTCCATTGTCGGCAAGCCTGTACAATGGAATACATCTCTTTTTCATAAGTGGGATATTTGCGGATAGTGTCAGAAAGTGTCTCACTGTGATATGCCACTGGATGCCCTTGTTGAGTAAGGACTACCCCAATAGCATAGTCAGAGGTATCTGTCTCGATCTCAAATGGTTGTTGCAAGTCTAGTAATGTGAGCACTGGGGCACGGCATAGGCGATGTTTCAATTTTGCAAACGATTTCTGTTGAGTTTCTGACCAAAAGAATTTTTATTTCACTCCTCCCTTGGTGACTTGACTCAAGGGCCAAGTGACATGAGAGAATCCCAACTCGAACTTGCGATAGAAATTAGAAAGGCCCAGAAAGCTGCGAAGATCTGTAAGAGTAGTTGGGGCTGGCCAATCCCGAATGACTTGGATCTTGGTTGGATCCACATGTACCCCACATTCATCAATAATGTATCCTAGATACTGAACCTGGGTCATGCCAAAAGTGCACTTGTCCAAATTGGCACACAACTTGTGCTGTCGCAATGTTTGGAGGACTTGTCGGATGTGGTGGAGGTGCTCTTCCCAAGTATGGCTGAAGATCAAGATGTCATCCAAGTACACTACTACAAATGAGTTGGTGAATGGCTGTAAGATGTCCTCCATCAGTCTCATGAAGGTTGCAGGATCATTCGTCAGCTCGGAAGGCATGACCAACCATTCGAAAATGCCCTCCTTGGCTTTGAAGGCAGTCTTCCACACATCGGTCAGTTCGATCGGTACTTGGTGATACCTGGAATTTAATTCGATCTTGCTAAAATATTTTGCCCCTTGAAGCTGGTCCAGGAGGTCATCAATCCATGGGATCAGGTACCTACTCTAGACAGTTATCTTGTTCAGCGCCTAATAGTCAATACAGAGTTTCCAAGTCCCATCCTTCTTTTGTACCAACACGATCGGGCTCCCACAGGGCGATGAACTTGGCCAGATGCAACCCTTCTAAAGTAGCTCCTGAATTTGCCTCTTGATTTCATCATTCTCCAGAACAGAATGACAATAGATCAATCCATTGGGCAGCGGCACACCTGGGTTCAGATCGATGGGGTGCTTGACTTGACAGTGGAGAGGCACCCCGGTGGGTGAGGTGAATATGTCCCGGTACTCCTCCATGACCTTGTCCATATTTTGTTGTCATGTGGAGGGGCCCTGTTTGGAGGTTGTGGCAATGATCTTCTTCTTTCCTTGAGGGTAGATCATCAAGAAAAAAAACTTCCTAGTTTTGGAAATGAGCTTACTGCATTGTTTTGTAGTAACCAAAGAGATAGTGGTAGGGGGTGGTACCTCTGGTATTCTGTACAAATTATTTCCCAACGTAATAATAACAGCATGAGGTCGGGACTCATACATAGCATGTCGCTTCCATAAGTATGGTTGAAGTTATAATACACCACAAACATCAAGAGGAGAAATATCACATAATACCTCATCGATGAAGGGATTGATGCTGTAGGGAAGTCGACACTGTTGGCTGACGTGTAGATCTCGTCCTTGGTGAAGCCACCCGATGGTGTACGGTTGTGGGTGTGCTATGGTCGGAAAACCCAACCACTTCACGACCTTTGCTGAAAATAGGTTCTTTTGGCTCCCATTGTCGACAATGAACTGTAGTGGGGAACCCTTTACCCACATTTGGGAGTGGAAAAGATGCTCCTCCTCCTCTGAATCTTCTAGTTCTTCCTTTTGGATCTTCGTGGTGGCAACGGTGGAGTTGGGCTCTGCATTGACAATCTTCTTCCCTCTGTCATTCCCCTTCTTGGGTTTTGATTCAGTGTCAGAGTATGCATCTAATTCAGAAGCCTTTATCTTGGCCACTAGTGACTACTTAGCCTGACACTCACTTGTGTTGTGAGTGGGGCTCTTATGGAACTCACACCACTTTCCCGCTTCCTTCTTCGGCTTTCCAGTGTTTTCTTTGCTTACGGATTTGGAAATTTTTATTGAGTCACCATGCCTTGGCTGTGTCCTTGGTTCTGTGGTTTGGGGGCACCTTTCCCTTGCTTCTGATTCGCAGATCCAAATTCTTGCTTTTTTTGTTTGAATTTTTGCTCAATTTTGGCAGCGTACCGCTATGCTGTACCAAGCGAGGAGATGTCGAGGAAATCAATTTCCTCCTAAATTTATCTGTGCAGACAACTGCGGTACTTTAGCACCAAATGTTTCTCTGAATTTTTGATACCCAACTTGGTGCGCAGGGTATGGAACATATTCGTCAGCTCATGCACATCTTGATCTCTTTGCTGTCGTAGCGTAGTCCATTGGATGTACTTGTCCTCATAGCTCCCCACCAGATAATATTGTCCCTTTATGGCATCTCGGAAAGAATTCCATGTGGGTACGGCTGAGAACAGATAGGTTTCCTCCTCATCCTTTCTCTCATAGTAAGTTTCCCACCAGTCCTTGACATGGAGGGCGGCTTTGAGTAGAGAAAAAGTAATCTTTTCCCGGTCAGAAAAGTCATGAACCGAGAAGTATCCTTCTAATAGATTCAACCATTTATCTAAGATGTCTACATCTATTCGACCATCAAATATGGGAATTTTGAAGTTTACTTGTACCTTAAAAGGGGTTGCACCTCCAGAGTGGTTGCTAGATGCAGATGCGCCACCAGTGGGAAGTCGTTGAAGGATCCGGGCGAAGTTATCCATCATCACATTCCTTTGTTTTTCAAGGGCCTCCTCGAGCAACATTTTGATAGGATATTCTGTGACCTCATCTTTGTTTTCATCCCCCATGTGTGGCCATTGGGATTTGTGAGGCTGATCTTGCAAAGGTTCAACCAGATAAAGCCCTAACTCTTTATACCCCGCCCTCGTTGGGGACATGCAAAGAAGGATCGAGAAAGAGCAGATTGCTCTGATACCACTGATCTGGATTTATGCAGGAACGCAAAAAAATACACAAATAACCATAGAAACAAACATGCAGCAGAAATAACACTTCATTTCATTAATCAATAATTGAAACTTGTTTACATACAGAATGGAAATAAACTAGCTAGAGTGTTGGTAGCTTATCTCTGAGAAGAGATGTGGCAGCTACATGCCTCTGAACTCTGTGTTACAATGAGAATCGAAGGCCTATATATTATTTAGAAACAATGGAAACCCTACACATCCAAAAACCTAACCCTAAGAGGTGAAACTCCTTAATGTGGACCCCGTTGGGTAACTTAGTACATCAATTTCCCGGGGTCGTAACTTTAGCATACTACCTCTGTTTGACGCACATGATATATCATTAGAAAGATTTGTTTAAGGAATACATCCATAAATGACAAATATGGAGTCTGGAATGGGCTCATATTTGCTCGACCATTCGATGCCAAAAAAACGACGTTTAGGGCCTCAAAACGGCTCCAGAAGTTGACCCGAAAACTGCCAAAAATAGTAAATTGTGCTACAATTAAGGAAACCGGCAAAACTAAAAGAAACAATGGTGGGGGTCCAAGAGGAATAGGTGGGTGGCCACCAATGTCCTCCTGGATCACATAAAATTATAATAGTTGTTCTATTCTTCCTATAAAAGTTAAAGCGATTATGGAGTTGGAGGTGAGCCTAAAGAGTTCGACTACTACCCAAAGGTTGACCAAATTTTTCAAGAGTTGTCCATATAGTCAAATACGTTGTTCCCAACACCAAAAAAGGTGAAGGAAGTAAACAATGTACTATCACACCCCTAATGCACGAGGAAGTTGAAAAGGACAGTGAAGTTGCTTTATAATTCACTTTGTAACTCCTAAAGTACGTACCCCTTAGACGATTGAATAGAAACCCAAAGAAGATATTCATGTAATTGAAGGACAACAAAAGGTTGCATTAATCTGAATTTAGGCATTGGCACAAAACTACAATTTGCAAGCAATGACTAGTAAAACACTCCAAAACAAAATAGTTAGAGACAAAGACGCCAACTAAAAGTTTAGCTTATACTATTCAACTCAATGGGATTTGTATTTCACAGGGACAAAAATTCAAGCTATTGGAATGCAACAGTAAGCATCTCGGTAAGGAGAGGAAGATATCCATTCGATTGAAGGATAGAAAAAGGGTTATTATTCTGAATTTAGGCTTTGGAAGAAAATATGACTTGCAAATAATGGGTACCAAAATATTCTAATACAAAACAGTTACAGACAGACACCAAATAGAAGTTTCCATTATGTTTTTTCAATCATAAATTACCATCATACTCAGATAATGGTGATTTATTGACCCAGCACAATAAATTCATACTAAATTTGTATTTTTGCACTATTTCACATTGAGAGACAAAAGAAATTCAAGACAAGATCAAACAACTACCTTTAAGAACTACTGGAAATTGAAAACCTAAACAGACTACAAAAATTGATGATAAGATAAGATAAGATAATTTTATTAATGTCTAACAAATGACCATTAAAAGTGGGTCAATGGGACTAAAAGAGTACATGAGTACATGGTGGGAGTGTAAAAGTAACTCCTATATCGACACTATCAAAATCCAAGAGCAAACATTATTCATATTCAGCACATTCTGTTTGTTTCCTAAATGTATTTTATTTTCCCAATGGGTATTGGAAGTAGACCACCTGCTCATTCCACAGTGTAAGTTGTGTGAAAAGGTTCACATATTTAAGATATCCATTCTGGTCTTATTAATTATTCTTTTATCTATGAAAGTGGCTTGGATTTTGATTGATATGACATTTGTAGCATTTCAGCTTACGTTGTTAGAGGACCTTGCCAATTTGAACGTACACCTAGTGGCACATAACTAGCCAAATTCCCAACAACATTGACGACAACCAGTTCAACTCACCGTCGGGATAGATTTCCTAAGCCTCTTTTCATAAACAATTCCTAATTTCTTCTCCCATGGTCTAGCAGCAACATAAAGTGTTCTAGGAGTATGCTCTCCTTAGAAGGGAGCTTCAAGAGTGGGGGCATCCCACTGGCCACAACTAGTCTTGCATGCATTTTTACCAACCTATTCATGTTGGTATTGGCCATAATTGCAATGAGAGGAGTGAACAACTCGCTCCTATAGGGAATGGATACTCCAGCATATGCTCAAACGATGGAATAATACCCAAATGTAGGTTCTATTGGTCTCGTTACTTGGGTGATTAGTAAATTTAGTAGGTTCACAAATAGTGGGTAGGGTTTGACCTATGAGAGCAACATTTAGGTTCACCTCCAACTCCATAATCGTTTATAGTGATTAATGAGGACATGGATGGCTTTGTTCCCTACTTTACATCCACCTCTAGCCCTAATGCTGAGAAGCGCTTCTCCCATTTATAGGAGTCATCCTCTTAGGCCATCCTTTCTTATGCTGATATATTTCATTTCACTTATATCTCTTTATCCTATAGCTTTCTGGAGTTTCCTTTACACTCCCACATAGCTTTCTGGAGTTTCCTATGCTTTCTAGAATATACAAACATTTCTTCAAATTCCAAGAAAAACTATAGATCTTACTAGTATAGAATTCAAAGAAGATGCCTAAAACCAAAATGCATTTATACTGCATTACAAAAGACAAAGAAGAGCTAGCCCCATAACCCTATTACAACAGTTCTAGAGAGATAATCAGACTTGAAAGGATAAAAAGTGAAAGAAGAATCCTCTGCATTACTTTTCTTGATTTTCTTAGAGTTTCAAAATTCATTTGATCAATATTGAACTCCTCATAGCTATCAAAATCCTGAATTTTACCCTAAAAATTAATAAAAGATTGTCCAACTTCATATATTTCATATTTCAAAATTCAATTTCTATCTCAGCATATAACCTACACTTCCTCATGTGCTTGAGATACTTTCCATGAGAGACATAAGTGATACGATGTCACTATAACTTATCCTTATCATAACGCTTTTTCACAATTCTTTAGTCTCTTCATTAGGTTTTTAACCATGACTTCCTTGTTATCACATGTTCCCTGATGTACTTTGTTACTGTGACTGGGATCTTTAAAATACATGATTTTCTCACCTATCTTCCAAATATTGAGAAAATAAAGAAGAACTTGATTAAAGTCAACTTGTTCAAGAAAACAAAGTTGAAGTTTCCTATACAAATAAGCAAAGAGAGGTCAATAGTATTCAACATAATTCTCCCCATCCACAAACTAGGCTTTAAATTGATACTCTTTACCACTTCTAGAATGCTCATGACAACCATAATCCTGATTCTAATTCTTAATATTCTTACAAATTTTTCCATGGGTGGATTTTCAGATATATCACAATAAATACTTTCGATAATATGCTTCTAGACAGAGTAGTTGTAACATAGGTCCAACAAGACAATACCCGAGTGGGAAGAAATGGTTCTTTTTGCAATTATAATACAACAAAAATTCTTCAATCAACCTATTACTATTCCTACCCATCAACTTTATTGCAAAATCATTGAGACAACTTATAAAGACTAGTTATCGAACCCCTTGAGTGAATCTCTTAATTTGAAAAAAAAATAAGTTTTCTAGTAATAAAGCAGGGTATATGAAAACAATGTCAAGTACGCCCAAGCAAGCCTCATACACTACCTCAAAGTAAAGAGAACAGTCATCAGTATGAAAGGGACTTACTTTAGTATCTCCCAGAAGCAGATGACAGTCCTAAAACCAATGACTTCTAGAGCATTCCATGGTATTGTAGACAACACATACCCCAAAGGGATCCTGATAGGGAAGAGAAAGATCACAACTAATAAAATTCCTTTTCCAAATATTCCCATATCCAATTGTATTTCTCCCCATACTGTTTAGGACTGAAGCATGCCCATGGTATGACTTTTCTCACCAACGAACCCATAAACATTAACAACAGAGTTGAAGGATCTATCCTTAATTTTATAAATGACACTAGTTGGATACAACTACATGAAAGTATTGCACCACAAATATAACCTGATGATTCTAGTCTTTAACCCAAACTTAAAAGCTAGACTAACCTTATGAAGATGTAATTTGATCCTTAAACAAGCAGAAGATTAAGGAATATTGCAATGTCCTGAATCCACTCCATCTTAAACAAACTTCCTTGTTCAAGTTTACACGCAAGATTACCAAACACATCAACTCAATTATTTAAATTTTTAAGGACATGAAAATATTTTCTCACTTGGGACTCGATTAGTAATTTAGAAATTCTACGTATAGATATAGAGATAGTCCCATCACCTAGAGGTTTTTCTGTTATGAGATAGAAAATTACTATCACAGAATATCCAAGGATCATAAAATGTCTTATATTCCTTTGAAGTGCTAACTTTAGTCCTTACCAAAGAACCAAACATTCTACTTGATTATTAGATGTCTTCCCAAGACCCCAATAGTAGTGATGCTTCCTTTTTCCTCCTAGATCAAAAAATACTCCCCCATGCCCTCCATCCCTAGGTTATTCTTTGTTGCACCATCAAAGAACTATAAATGATAATTCTGGTTAACCATCCATCCATCCATATTTGGTTGCTTAATTCTCAACAACCAGTTTTCTTTCTCAAAATATTTGACACTAACCTCCTGTCTTTGCTCATCTTTGTCCAATAAATGTTTTATCCACAAACTCTCTTTTGTATATCATTCAAAAATATTTTGTTTAACATGAACTTTTATCTTTATCACTTCATGCATCATATCCCAAGATGATCCTACTACCATATTTAAATTACATGTTTTTGCTTTAAAAATAATCGAGTTCCTCATTAACCAGATCTTCCATAGGAGAAATTTAGGAAGACATTTCCAAACCTGCTTTAAAAGAGGATTATTAAATTTTTGTTTTGGATAGTTTCAATGTTGGGTGATGAAAATATCTCTCCAAGTCTCGGGGAGATCATCCTTGCAAAGGATTTTCTATATACCTCTATTGAAAAAACACATTGTAAAAATAGGAGCAATGCATTTTCTTCCATGTTCTTGGATAAGGGACATTAGGAAGGTCCAATTATACCTCTTTTACCAATATTGTCAAATGTGAGAATTTTTCCATGACATAAAACCCATGTGAATAGTTTTATTTTGGGTAAGGAATCACTATTCCATATAATGTTCCAAAGAGAATTTCAAGGAAAATTAGAAGAATCACTATTCCATATAATTTTCATGGTACATACCCTGCCTTAACTATATAGTTCTAAAGTTTGCTCCCCCCTTACCCTCTTTTCACTGTATGAAATATTTATAGGTGTTTTTCTACGTAACAGTGTTTTCAATATTTCCCATTGCTCTTTCAAACCCTCACGAAGGTTTATACTTTTCCAGTTAATCTATGTTCCTTTAACATCCCACTTAGAGATATCTAATAATGAATGAAGTTGTTTTTTTGTCATCCAGTTGTGCAAGGGTATCCGTTCTAGTTTATTGCTTAACTCCATTCCTAAAATTTTTCCATCCCATAGTTTAATGGAGTGTGTATTTACCAACATCCAACTAGAATGAGTCTTTATAATGCTTAAAGAAAAACTAGGCTTTAGAATGTTGTGTTTTCTTCATAGTACCGGACTCGTGAATATAGGATCATTTCCAACCTACAATTCAAGCTCTAATAGGAGAGATTTATGGTAGCCAACAGTGAAATCAAAGGTTAATTTGTGGTAAATTTATGGTCACCTGTGCACAGTATGGAACCTCAGACCTCGTCTCTCTTCTCCAAGCTATTTGCAGCCCTATTTTATGACCTCCTAGACAACAGTAAGAATAATTAGCTCAATTATGGGTAGGACCTGTGACTATAAACAACAATAAACCCCCAAATCTAGGAAAGTTTGTGGATAGAAACAATGATAAGATGGTCTCATCTACAATTTAGGTGAACCTGGGCATATTTCAGCCTCTTAATAGAGATAAAAAAACACTGAATCTCCAAATCTATGCATGATTTAGTCATCAAATGATCAAACAACCACAAAACAGAGTTCTGGAGTCTGGGCACATTACAACCCTCAATCATAATCCCAAACAATCATAGAGAGGTATTTTTATGGGTGAAATAGCAACAACTCAACATCACCATCAGATCAGGAAACTTTAGACAATTCTAAGTGCAAACAATGGTCAAAAGTCACATTACAGCCCCAAAATGATAAGCCACAACCACCTACAACATTTTTGGGCATGATTTTAGTTTAAAAGACAAATCTTGGATAATTTCAAGCCCTAAAAACCTAGACTGATCCAATTCTAAGAAATTCTGGGCACGTTGCAGCCCTATAAAATTAATTAACAACCACAAAAGATGGAAGATATTCATTGTTGACCGGATTCATTTTTGGTGAGTTTTCACATAGCAGCAGTTAAAGAACAATTTAAAAAAATTTCCAAACCTGTGCACGAGAGCAATAGCAGCCACAATAGCCCTAAAAAATAATTAACTCCACTTCACCTTATCCTCCTTTGCATTCAAGCTGTGAATTATGGCTCTTTTCTTTGTTTTTGGTAATGCAAGTGGGATTGTGTTCAATGCTGTGGACTGGAGTGTTGATGCTGTTGTTGTGAGAGACCGAGAGTTAAAGACCCGACCCCGTATTTCCAATCAGGTGGGCTAAATTGGTAAGTTTACAGTGGTTGTCTCTCTACTTTCAAACCCATGGAAAATTCATGTTGGAAGTTTTAGATCGTTGGTTTAGTTCAAATTGTAGGAGAGCAGTATACACTACTCACCCTCCCTCCTTTCTGTAAACTGCTCTATATTTTTTAAGCCTGGGAAATGCTAAGCATGCTCATTCAAGCAGACTGAGAAAGAGATGGTTCATTCTCTGAACTGAGAATGGATAGGGGAGAAGCCCCCAGTGAAATTATGAACATTAAGAAGATGTAGAAGAGGATGAATTCCCACATGGAAGGAATAAAACAGTCCATTGACCATATCAACAACCATATGGAGCAGCAGAACAAGAAGTGTGATGGGATTGAAACCAAAGTTAGGGCACATGGGGAAAAGATAGAGTAGCTTTTCAATGAAAGATAAATGCATTTCAATATGATCTCAAGTTTCACCCAAGGCAACCAGTCTTATGTTGGGCATTGCACGATCATAAAAGAATTCGAAGAAGAGATAGTCCAAAAGACTACTATGGGAAGCTTTGAAGGTCCAAGCTCCCAAGTTCAGGCTTAGGTTCAGAATGACCAGTAGATGGATGACAACCATAGTGGCCATGTTTTCTCATAAATATGTAATTATTATATGTTTTCAGGTGCATATTATTACTAGGGAAATTTTTTAAGCAATATAGTCGTATGAACTTTCTAAAATTTTTGTAGGCACTATGGGCCTATAAGGCTGAAGGTTTTTGGAAGAATATGCTGAAATATGGGCATAAAAATTTATTTTTGAAATTATTGTTTCCCAAAAGATGATAAATACCTTTTAGTGTTTTATAACATCAAAAATAGTGATGTTCTTATTTATCGCCTCTAGGCTTGCAACCTTACCCTATAATGATGATGTGAGATGGATGTTATTGGTCGGATGTATAAACTGTGAAAGCTTGAAGGCATACTAAGTAAACAGTTCATGTAAACCTTTAGAGAAAAAAACCCTAACTTGGTTGAAGTTGCCAAATAATGGCAGGATGAAGAGAATACTTTCACAGAAAATGAAAATCAGATATAACTAGTGCAATATTTCAAATTTATGCATCGATTGTTAGCTACCATGATTGTTAGATTCCATTAGCTCACCACTCAGCTGAAATATGGAAGGTATTCAATTGGGTGCATATCCTATAGTTCAATATCCCAAAAACTGTGAGAGTGAAAATATATTACCGAGTGAAAAACAAGGATTTTACATGCCTGCCTTTCTATTGATTAAGTTTGTTCTATGAATTTATTTCCTCTAATGGGTTGGGACTAGAACCCTAGTATGCTCCTTGTACATGTGCATTGTAGTGAATTGCGGGCTTCAAATTTCAAGAAGCATTTCAATGCAATACATGATGATTTCATGGACCCTCTATACTCCATGGTGTTATTTCACATGATGAGATATCCCAGGGAGTGAACGTTGTTCCTGAGCATGATGATGGAAATAATAGCGATGATCCCTGCCTCCAAGAATTCAAAGACTTCATTATATATGGAGAGATTTCTAGAGTTAAACCTGTAAAGGACAGACATGGACATGTTGCTCGTATGACCAATAGAAGAATTACTAGGAGTATGAGTAATAAGAAACATAAGAAACATAATATTGAGCATAAGAAACAAAATGTTGACCCTGAAAAACATAGTGTTGCCCCTAAAATATAGAATGTGGAGCTTAAAAAACAAACTGATGATCTTAAAAAATAGAATGTTGAGCCAACAAGGACAGGGCGTAGTAATTTTCAAGATAATGAACTAGCATGGACAAGGCATAGTAATGTTTGAGATAATGAACCTTCATCTCCTTGCCCCAAGAAGCTTAGAACCAAATATGATGGTTTTCATATCCCCGATCGTAAACTATTTTACTATGTTGAGCCATCATCACTAGTATTCAATAATTTTGAAGATAACACATGGTTTTTTGAACCTTTGAAGTAAACGATATACTCCAATGTCTCAAGAAATTTAGGATCATCAAAATTAAGGAATAAAAATAAGAAAAATGAAAATTTAAAGGTAGAAATTGAAGAATTTCAGATCTTGGATAGGCATTTGAAGAATGAAAACATGGTTATGAAGAAAAGGAGCTTTGAGTTACAAGAGGAATTTGAGAAATTAATGGAAAAGAACAAGAAATCAAGGAAACTTAACAAGACATGGTACAAACGAATTCAATGTTTAGCCATGCATAACAAGACATTGAAAAAGAAACTTAGGGCATATAAGAAAATAAAGGGATCCAATGCAAACATAGCTATTGGGACTAGAACTTGACACAGTTGCAACATTAATAAAGTTTTGTCAATTTTGAAACTTTTGATATTATAACATTAGCTACACATATTTTGTTTGCATAAGGAAAGGAAAAATCTCAGGCTTGGTGTTGGGATTTATATTTGAAGTTATTTTCAGTTCCAGTTGTCCTCTCGACTTATTTTAACATATTCTTTTTTCCGCATTATCACTCCTTTTTCCATACTTTCAATGAACCTTAAAAGGTAATTATTTATTAATTTAATGAATTTTAGTTTGTTTTTCCTTCTACCCAAGTTACTTTTTGTAGCAAATTCTTTCTCTTTTCAAGACATTGTTTCCTATATTCCCAAACTAATAGTAACTTGGTCTCTTGCAGAAAGGGACTGCATACATAAATCAACCTTCCAACAAAAACTTCAAAGAAAATAATTTGTAAACATAAATTTTCCCAATGGTTAAAGCCACTCTGTTTTTCTCGTTTTCATTGTTGGTTTATGCATTTTCTTGTTCTCACAAGAAAATTATATGGAATAGTGATTCTTCTAATTTTCCTTGTATTATATAGTTCTGAAGTTTGCTCCCCCCATACCCTCTTATCAATGTATGAAATATTTAAAGGTGTTTTTCTACGTGAAAGTATTTTCAATATTTCCCATTGCTCTTTCAAACCCTCATGAAGGTTTACAATTTTGCAGTTAATCTATGTTCCTTTAACATCCCACTTAGAGATATCTAATAATGAATGAAGCTGATTTTTTGTCATCCAATTGTGCAAGGATATCCATTCTAGTTTATTTCTTAACTCCATTCCTAAAATATTGTCATCCCATAGTTTAATGGAGTGTGCATTTACCAACATCCAACTAGAATGAGTCTTTAGAATTCTTAAAGAAAAAGTAGGATTTAGAATGCTTTGTTTTCTTGATAGTACCTGACTCGTGAATATAGGATCATTTCCATCCTACAGTTGAATCCCTAATAGGAGATATTTATGGCAGCCAACAGTGAAATCAAAGGTTAATTTGTGGTAAATTTATGGTCACCTATGCACAGTATGGAACCTCCAGCCTCGTCTCTCTTCTCCAAGCTATTTGCAGCCCTATTTTATGACCTCCTAGACAACAGTAAGAAGAATTAATCCAATTCTGGGTAGGACCTGTGACTATAAACAACAGTAAACCCCTAAATCTAAGAAAGTTTGTGGATAGAAACAGTGATAAGATGGTCTCATCTACAATTTAGGTGAACCTGGGCATATTTCAGCACCTTAATAGTGATAAAAAACACTAAATCTCCAAATCTGTGCATGATTTAGTCATCAAATGATCAAACAGCCACAAAATAGAGGACTGGACTATAGGTACATTACAGCCCTCAATCAAAATCCCAAACAGTCATAGAGAGGTATTTTATGGGTGAAACAATAGCAACTCAGCCTTTCCATCAGATCAGGGAACTTTAGACAATTCTAAGTGCAAACAGCGGTCAAAAGTCACATCATAGACCCAAAATGATAAGCCACAGCCACCTACAGCAGTTTTGGGCATGAATTTAGCCTAAAAGACAAATCTTGGATAATTTTAGACCCTAAAAACCTAGGCTGAGCCAATTCTAAGAAATTCTGGGCATGTTGCAGCCCTATAAAATTAATTAACAACCACAAAAGAGGGAAGATATTCATTGTTGACTAGATTCTGAACATTTTTGGTGAGTTTTCACATAGCAACAGTTAAAAAACAGTCTTAAAAAAAATTCCAAACCTGTGAACAAGAGCAATAGCAGCTACAACAGCCCTAAAAATTAATTAACTCCACCTCACCTTATCCTCCTTTGCATTCAAGCTATGCATTATGGCTCTCTGCTCTAGTTTTGGTAATGCAAGTAGGATTATGTTCAATGTTGTGGACCGAGGTGTTGATGCAGCTGTTGTGAGAGACCGAGAGTTAAAGACCCAACCCCGGATTTCCAATCAGGTGGGCTAAGTTGGTAAGTTTACAGTGGTTGGCTCTCTACTTTCAAACCCGTGAAAAATTCCTGTTGGAAGTTTTAGATCGTTGGTTTAGTTCAAATTGTAGGAGAGTAGTCTACACTGCTCACCCTCCCTCCTTTTTGTAAACTGCTCTATATTTTTTAAGCCTGGGAAATGCTATGCATTCTCATTCAAGCAGACTGAGAAAGAGATGGTTCATTCTTTGAACTGAGAATGGATAGGGGAGAAGCCGTCAGTGAAATTATGAACATTAAGAAGATGTTGAAGAGGATGAATTCCTAGATGGAAGGAATGAAACAATCCATTGACCATATGAACAGCCATATGGAGTAGCAGACCAAGAAGTGTGATGGGCTTGAAACCAAAGTTAGGGCACAGGGGTAAAAGATAGAGAAAAGTTTCAATGAAAGATAAATGCATTTCAATATGATCTTGAGTTTCACCCAAGGAAACCAGTCTTATGTTGGCATTGCACGGTCATAAAAGAAATCGAAGAAGAGATAGTCCAACAGATTACTATAGGAATATTTGAAGGTCTAAGCTCCCACTTTCAGGCTCAGGCTCAAAATTACTAGTAAATGGATGAAAACCATAGTGGGCATGTTTTCTCATAAATATGTAATGATTATATGTTTTTTAGATGCATATTCTTACTAATTTGTTAAGCAATATAGCCGTATGAACTTTCTGAAATTTTTGTATGCACTATGGGCTTATAAGGTTGAAGATTTTTTAGAAGAATCTACTGAACTCTAGGCATAAAATTTTATTTTTGAAATCATTGTTTCCCAAAAGATGATAAAGACCTTTCAGTGTTTTATAACATAAAAAAGAGTGATGTTCTTATTTATCGCCTCTAGGTCTGCAACCTTACCCTATAATGATGATGTGAGATGGATGTTATTGGTCGGATGTATAAACTGTGAAAGCTTGAAGGTATACTAAGTAAACAGATCATGTAAACCTTTAGAGAAAAAAAAACTAAATTGGTTGAAGTCGCCAAATAATGGCAGGATGAAGAGAATACTTCCACAAAAAAATAAAATCAGATATACCTAGTGCAATACTTCAAATTTATGCATCGATTGTTAGCTACCATGATTGTTAGATGCCCTTATCTTAACCATTTACCCTCTTGTGAGATCAATGTTTGAATCCCTACCCTCCCATGGCTTCCCTTGGTTATCCTTCATGGACTATATACATAAAAATAGACCGCAGAGTAACTACAAAGGGCCCTTAACTTTTGATAATTAAGTACCTCTTTTGCACAAACTATTTGCAATGCGACTCTTCAGATATCAATTCTCCATATCCACATTTGAATGCAAATAACACCTCCCTATCACAAAACTCTTTTATACATATGTTTTCACATTCCAATGCTTACAACTAAGACTTAAACTTTGCTTTGTTATAACAAACTACAAGCCATCATGAACCCCAAGCTAAGCTACAAGTCAAAGCCCAAATCCAAGCTAAACTGCAAGTTAAGCCCAATCTATTATATAAATGTATTATGCATTGAAATATATATGAACTGACTTCTTGGCAGACCATCTGATTCTTCATATGCAGGATTGGGATTTAGACAATTGAAAATGATGATGTACCTATTTTTGCTAACTAATTGATCTATGATACTTCTGAGTACTCAACAAATGCATCCAACATATTCGATGGCATGCATATCATAGATATACAAGGGAGACCATTGTTTAGTTAACCGAAATATATTTGGAGATAATGGTTGGCTTGTTCGTGGATTTGATGAGGGTTTCATTAAAATATGAAAAGAAAGAGCTAGAAGGGTTGCACATAAAATCTGAAAAGGAAGAGATAGAAGGGTTGTACTTGTTACTAACCTCTGTAATGCATTGTGCAGAGTCTAGACCAGGATTTGGAAACTTGAAGCAAAGTCACAGAGTCCAGAATCGGAAGCTTGAAGCAGAGTCGCAGTATGCATTGTACAGAGTCCAGAATCAGAAGCTTGAAGCAGAGTCGAAGTGTGCACTGTACATAGTCTAGAATTAGAATCTTGAAGCAGAGTGGTAGAGTCCAGACCCACATTATATAGGGATTTTTTCCCAAATTTGGGGCTGAAATGGTCAAAATCTTGGTGATTGAAGGTAAAAATCACTCCGTTAGTGGATTTTAGTAAAAACCAACCAATATTCCAAAACAATTGCTCCTAATATCCATAAATTGATGGTGAACCCACAGTTTTTTCCTCCATCACCCAAAATCAACAGTGAACTACTAGTTTTTTTCTCCATCACACAGAAAATCAGGGTGAACCAACAACAAGTTTGCTCCATCACCGAATATCAGGGCGAACCAGGAGTGCCTCTTCTCCATTACTCAAAAATCTGGGCGAGCGCGCGATTTTGGGTTTCTTTTACACGGTGAAATTTGATTTTGGGTTTTTACCATTATTGGATAATGTATTTAATATATTTAGGGATTTTATAAAAAATGGTCTAATATATTAAAATTAAAAAAACCTTTTCTATGTTGAAAAATCGCCCACAACGTTTTGGTGACCCCTCTAATTTCTCCTAGGGGCTATAATTCGCCCATAAAATTTTCCTTGGTGGTGAAGGATTCCTTGGAGGAAACCATGTGGTTGTATGCTCCAGAATCTATCAAGTAATCCTTCAAATGAGGGAAGGATGTCTTCAAAGCATGGCACCTCTCATGATATTCTGTCGGTTGTCCAACATCAGACTTATTTTCTCCTTGTGGAAGAGAAATATTGTTTTGGTCAAGGAGTGTTGACAACTGGTCGATGGTATTCTTCGTGCACTAACTGTCTAGATGAAATCCTCTCATAGAGTAGGGACATCTAGTCTTCTAGAAATTCATATTTTTCTTGGAACCTGAGGCTCCATCAGAATATCTCTGATTCTCGTTTGGCTCTGAATCAGTGTTTTTGGTCTCCTTTCCTTTGTGCTTCCCTCTTTCTTGTGCATTGTTTGAGTCTGTCACTAAGAGTGCTTGATTCTTGGAGGCTTGAATCGCTCCTGTTTTAACCAATTTATCTTGCTCTTATATTAAGGACTTGACAAAAGAATCTAGAGAAGGTATCTTCCAATTAGGGATGGAAGCTCTTCCAGAATGAAATGTAGAGACAAATACTGAGTACTCTGAGCCAAGCTTTATCAACACTAATAGCACAACCTTCTCATCTTTCGTCTCTAATCCACATTGTTTGAATTGCAGTACTAGTGACTTCTATTTTGTAAAGAATCATTGAATAGATTTGAAACTACTGGGGTGTTGATCCCAGTTTTGTCATCATTTTTTGGCTAATAATTTACATGTTTGACATATGTTTTGTCACCTTTTGGCATGTTTTGTCACCTTTTACTATTTATCCCTAGGTACGACTATATTTTGGGTTTATGCAAGTTATGATTTATTTCTATTATTTCATGATCTTATTGGTTAAATCCGATGATATTTGATGATATGCTAACATATGAAATCGTTATTGCATATCTTAGTCTTCGATGAGCCAACGAACAAACCATGCATCCATTCTAGATACACGTAGAGCATATCCATCTCACTTCCCAGATCACTATTTAGTTCGTTGAGATAATCACGATCTGGTACTAATAGATTCCTAAGCGTTAAAGTATGGAGTGGCCTGCAAACTGCTTATTGTCCACGTACCAGAGTGATAGCACAAACCCCATTCTGGAATATTTCCATCATGATGCCTCTGCATGACACCTTGACACCAGCCATGCTAAAGCAGAGCTTGTATGCAACATCACACTCCTTAGAAGAACCATTTGGAAAAGAAGGAGGAAAATGTTATGTGTTGGTTATTCATTTAGTTATCTATCATAATGGTTGACTTATATTAAGAGAAGTTGACCACTGAAAGGGTTGACTTGCTCGCCCTTTGTAAAACGCTATATATATATAAACATTTCTATGCGAGAGGAGTTAGTTAGTTATCCATTTTATACATGTAATCAGTTGGTTCTAGAAACTCTGTAATACTTTTATTCAATTTAATAGAAGTTCTGCTTATGCTGTGCATGATCGTGTCTTGGTAGCGTTTAGCGAGTCATCACTTTGATTGCTAGGAGGGCGCCTCATCAACCAGAGATTTCTATTTCTGTGTATTTTTCATTATTCCCTTTTTGCAATTAGCGTATTTTTATTTGTAATTTGTTTATGCAATCTAGTTACTGAAATCGTTCATGTTATTTGTTTCTTGTAGAATATATTACACTTTGATATTTTGTTGTTAATGTAGTTTCCTTTCATGAGTTAAGCAACTGGTTACGCACAAGTTTTCTTTCAATTTTCGATTTTCAAAGTCTTTTTAGTTTCCTGCTTGGTTTTATGTTGATAGAATAGATTACTTTGATATTGTAGGATCCAATTACAGTAGGTTCAATTCCGTTCTTTCCATATTGTTATGAATTCATTTAGTTATATTTTAGCTCGTTTGATAAAGCAATAGATAATGATGTCTTTTAATTATGAATTGAGTTTAAGTTATTTTATAGATTGAATTTATTCATTGGACAGGTTTAATTTCTGTTCTTTCCATTTCGTTATCATGTGCATGGATCAGCTGACCTCAAAATAATTTATATTAACTATTTCTTGACATTTTAGTGCTTTTCTGTGTGCAGACTGTCATTTAGACATCCTGTTCTTCCTGTCATCCAGACCCGTGTCCCAGTCTGTTCTCCAGCCTTTCATTCAGCCCTTAGCATTTTTAATTTGTTTTGAGCTTGTTTCTTTAGCTTTATAATTATGTTTTGATTGTGGTAGTTATATAATTATTATGTTTATTCTTGAGGCCTTAGGTTAGACCATCTAAAGTATTTATTATGCTATATCTCTCTTTCTTCTCTTTTCACCCTATGTTTAGAATTATGCCTTGTGTTTTGGTTTATTGTATTGCTTTGTAATTGGATCTTTGACTTGATTGATTTTATCCCTCTTTTAATATAGAGATTAGGGTTAGATATGTCAATATTAGGTAAATATGTTAGTACCTTGTAAATTGATCATAAGCAATAGGATCTATCCCTTCCAATTAGGTGGTTACCAATGAAACCTATAGAATAGGATTTAAAATCATCTTTATTAAGTTTCTACTTGTTTATAAGTTAAGTCTACCTTCTTGTAGTCTTGTTCCATCTTTTGCAATTAGGAGTTATTTTCTTATGAAATAAATCATCATGTTTATTATCACTTGCAATTGGACATTTCTTAGTTTGCACATATTTGTAGAATTTAAGTTAGATTTGATTCCGTTTAGTTTTTTCACTTCCTTTGAAAGTCACTTTGACACTTCTCCTACTCCTGTTCCATTCACAGTGAATCCTTATCCTCATAACAACCAAGGAGAATGGAACTATATAGTTTATTTTAAACCATTATGTACATCCGTTAGTTGCATGTATAGTTTTTAGAAGCATATCTAGTTGTTGTAATTTTGTAAATCTTTCCTTGTGTAGTCATTCTCTAAAAGTTGTTTAGAAGTAAAATAGATATTCTTATAGAAAGTAATTTATAGTTGTAGAATAGTATTGTCTATATCTTTATCTTTTAGTAATTTTTTATAGAGTAGAGTAGTATAATTTGATACCACTCTGGTTTAGTATTCTGTTCAATTACCTTGATAGTTGAATTCTTAGGAGTTTGACTCAGTTTGACTTAGTTTTTCATTTTGAAAGATATTTCGATCTTTTGTTGTTAAAATATTACCATGATACCCCCTATGAACCCCTCTACCTTCGCATATACTTTGTGTCAACTCTAAGATTACCAACCCTGGTCGATAATTAAATATTAGGTGAATTGATCAAGATGATATTTTACCCAACATGGGGTTAATAGAAATGAGCTCATTCTCCAAAATATGCCCTCGAAGCTTATCTTGTTTTCCAAACAAAGATTCAAGCTTATCCCAAGCTTCCTTCGGAGTCCCTAGTACCTCAATGTGGAACAAAAGATCCTGGGAGATATGAGTGCACATGAAGCCGAAGGATTCATCAAGCCGATTCAAAAACTTTTTCTTCTCAACATACTACCGGGGCTCAGTTTCTCTTCCCATTTTCATCCTAAACAGAACAAGCTTGCACAAGGATACTTGCATACTTGCACTCCAATTAGAGTAGTTGAAGGGTGTAAGGATTCATGGTACGAGCTGAAGAATCCATCTTTATGTATGTTGATCAGTCAATTCCTCAAGAAGCTATGTCGGTACCTGCAAATAACACTACAAAACCAATTCAATTCGCGATCATATGTCATTTAAAGCCTTTCCACCTCGACATGTATACTTTCTCAGAGTTCGTCACACCTAGATATACTTCTTTGGAAAGAATCTAGAGGGATCAATGCTATGATTCTAGGATTTATGTGGAAACTCAGCTACTTTTGGTGTACAATGTATATCAGACAAGACTTGTTTCTATCATGAACAAGGATTTGATACCATGTTAAATTTTTGAACCATTGATCTAAATGAAAATATGAAAGCTATAGGAAGGGAATTATGCAGTGGAATAATCAAAGAGAATGTACATTGAAAAGGAAATTCATGCCACAAATTTCAGATAAATCAGACAAGAATTGCTTAGATAATCACAACACTAATCTTCATTCATTAATAAATAATATAATGATTATACAATAAATAGAATTAAAATTCTATGTATAGGATTAGAATATACCGGCTCAAGCTGACTGAATAGCTAACTCAGTGTGTCTAAATCACCATTGGAACTCACTAGTCTAACTATGGATGTCTAAATTAGACTACAATAAGTTAACTGGTGAGGTAGGTGGGAAAAAGTAGCCACTCTCCCTTCATGCATGAAAAACTAGAGTTAATATAGCTGAAAGTTATCTAAGTGATTGTAACTGGAGGTTAAATCAACATAACTACTTACAAACCATGACCAACTGATGGAGGAAACTGGTGGCACTCAGAGTGGGCTCCTATAATGTAGGGATTAGTATTAGAGACACATAAACTCATGCATGCACATGCAGTAAGTGTTAGATAACCTCTATGTGTGTCCCCAACACTCTAGTACATTAATAATTACCCCCTAAGTTAGGAAAATAGACCAAATAGACTATATTCAACAAAGGAGGATTAATTAATCCTAGAATCCCCCCTTAATCCTAAATTTGGACAACTTGGGACCTGGAAATTAGGCCNCCCCCCTCCCTCCTCAAAATAAGCAGGAATCGAGAAACAAGCTATGCTTAAGAAAAAAAAATTCTCTTTGAGCAAAAACTTGTGAAATTTTTTCTGCAATCTACAACAATGTGGAGCAGTAATGCATAAAATTGGTTCTTCTGTGCATAAGCATCCTGAAACTATGCATGTGAACCTCTCAATTTTATTTTGATCTAATGAATGCTACATGTGTTTCTTCTTTCTAGGGGAGGGATGGGATGATCAATTTTGTTCTTCAATGGGCCAAATTGTTGATCATTTGCTATCATCAAGTAGCATTTGCCTGGAAGTTTGTTGCACCACTATGTAGATAGAAAAGCAGTATGAGAGAGATAAACATGCTCATTCTGATATTGGGACTATGTTCTTCTTCTGTCATATGGATTTATAGCACCATTCCCAGCTGCTTCAATGAGCTTTTGGACACATTTAGGCTTAGGCCACTGATTTGGAACGATAGTTGGATTTGGATCTAGGTTCTCGTGAGGTACAACCTCAATACTAAGATCACACCGATCTTGTCCCACATCATATGAATATGAAACATGAGATAAAATATCGTCATCAAATGGAAATGGAATAGTGTTTATATATCCTTGTGCTTCAGATTGTGGTGGATTAAGCAACTGATATTCTTCAAACTGAACAATGTGCTCTATGAAGCAATTCCTAGTTGTATGTTCCAACAATTTATATGCTTTTGCATCCTCAACATATCCTAACAGTATGCATTCGCTACTCTGGGCTTGGAAGGCCTTTCTCTTGTCCATCGGAATTATGGCCCAAGCTTTGGAACCAAAAAATATCAAGTGTGAGACATCATGCTTATGCCCCAATAGTGCTTCAGAAGGAGTGGCCTCAATAACTTATTTGTGAGGCACTCTCTTTTGAAGGTAGATTCTTTGCTTGGAGAAGACAAGTTTCCATCTCCTTCAATGATCTATTTTTCCTCTTAGCCACACCATTATGTTGTGGTGTGTATGGAACTGAGTGTTCCATTTGAATCCCCTCTGATTCACAGAACCACTAAAAATATCCTTTAATGTATTCACCTTCATTATCTAATATAATGGACTTGATCTTATTTCCAAAGCTATTTTCAACCAAGGATTTAAAAACTTTGAAATTTTTGAATGCCTCTGATTTCTGCTTCATAAAATAAACCCAACAAAACATTGAATAATCACCAATAAAAGTAAGAAAATACCTGGATCCATTGATTGATTTTGTAGGAATTGGTCTCAAGACATCACTGTGTATCATATCAAGTGTAGAGGAAACTCTAGTTGCCTTCCCAACTTTAGTATCTCTTCTTTGGATGCTTACCTACCAAGCAACCAAGACATACTCCATCTGATGTTTGGATGACTGGAAAGCCCTCAAAAATTTTGTCATTGTGAAGTTGCCATGGAGATATTTGTAATTGAGATTCCCAAATATCTCATGCCACAACTTTCTTGTGTTATTGACATGATTCCATATAGTTGTTGGATGTGAACCAGGCAGGAAATGGGAGAACTCATATGCCTTGGAGGCATGATTAGCAAACCCTTTCGCTATGATATTTCCAGTAGATGATTCAATGATTTCTATTGTGTCAAAGTTGAATGTAACTCTCTTGGGAGAGCCTATATGAGAATATAATAAATAGACAACAAATTTGTTGCAAGAGAGGGCACATAATGTACATTATTGAACTCACCATGCTGTATTTTAATAGAACCTCTCCCAACAGCTGGGATTTGAGAGTCATATCCCATATGAATGCTAGGTCCACCTTAGATATTTAGAGTGGTGAAGGATTCCCCGGAGGAAACCATGTGGTTGGATGCTTTAGAATCTATCAAGTAATCATTTGACTGAGTGAAGCATGTCTTCAAGGCATGCCACCTCTCATGATCTTCTGTCGGTTGTCCAACTTCAGGCTTCTTTGCTCCTTATGGAAGGGCAATGTTGTTCTGATCAAGGAGTTTTGAAAATTGGTTGATGGTCTTCTTCATGCACTCAATTTCTGGATGAAATCCTCTCAAACAGTAGGGACATATAGTCTTCTCGAATTTCTTATTTTTCTTGGAACCTGAGGCTCCATCAGAAGATATATGGTTTTCCTTTGGCTTTAAATCAGTGTTTTTGGTCTCCTTCCCTTTGTTCTTTCCTCCTTCTTGCGCATTTTTTGAGTCAATCACTAAGATTTCTTGATTCTTAGAGGTCTAAATCACTCCCATTTGAACTAATTTATCTTGCTCTTATATTAAGGACTCCAAAAAAGCATCTAGGGAAGGAATATTCCAATTATGGATGGAAGCTCTTCTAGAATGAAATGTAGAGACAAATACTAAGTACTCTTAGATAAGCTTTCTCAGCACTGATAGCACAAGAAACTCATCTTTCCTCGCTAATCCACATTGTTTGCATTGTAGTACTAGTGACTTGTATCTTGTAAATAATTGTTGAATAGATTCACAACTATTGGGCTTAAGAGACATGAGCTCATTCTCCAAAATATGCCCTCAAAGCTCATCTTATTTTCCAAAAAAATATTCAATATTATACCAAGATTCCTTCGGATTCCTTAGTCCCTAAAGGTGTAACAAAATATCCCAGGAGATATGAGTGCACATGAAGCTGAAGGCTTCATCAATACGATTCAAAAATTTGTTCTTCTCAACATACTGTTGGGGCTCAATTTATATGTCCATTGTGATCCTAAATAGAGCAAGCTTGCACAAAGATACCTACATATATGCCCTCCACTTAGAGTATTTTAAGGGTGTAAGGATTTGAGGTACAAGAGCTGAAGAATCCATCTTTCTGTATGTTGATCAGTCAGTTCCTCAAGAAGCTACGTAGGTACCTGCAAATAACACTGCAAAACCAATTCAATTCGCAATCATATGTCAGTTCAATACTTTCCACCTCAACATGTACACTTTCATAGAGTCCATCACACTTGGATAGACTTCTATGGAAATAATCTAGAGGGAGCAATGCTATGATTCCAGGATTTATGTGGAAACTCAGCTGCTTCTTGTGTACAATGGAGGTCAAAAAAGACTTGATGCTAGCCTGAACAAGGCTCTGATACCATGTAATATTTTTGAACCATTGATCTACAGGAAAATAGGAAATTTGTAGGAGGGGAAATATGTAGTGGAATAATCAAATAGAATGTGCAATGAACAAGAAATTCATGCGACAAATTTCAGATAAATCGGACAATAATTGCTTAGATAATCACATGATTAATATTCATTCATTAATGAATAATACAATGATTATACAATAAATAGAATTCGAATACCATGGATAGGATTTGAATCTACTAGCTCAATCTGACTAAATAGCTAACTGAGTGTGTATAAATAACTGCTGGAACTCTCTAGTCTAAATTTGGATGTCTAAATCAGTCTACAATCAGTTAATTGATGACGTGGGTGGGTAAAAGGCACAACTCTCCCTTCATGCATGCAAAACTAGCACTAGGATATCTGAAAGTGATCTAACTGATTGTAATTGGAGGTTAACTCAGCATAACTACTTACCAATCATGACCAAGTAATGGAGGCTATTGCTGGCACTCGAAGTGGGATCCTATAATGACATTAAGAATTTTCATTGTCATTTTCATCTATTTCACCATCATCAAAATTGTAATTTGTCATCATTATAGTTCATGTAATTCTTATTGTCATTGTCATTCTCATCATTATTCTCATTTCCATTTTCATCATCACCATCATTTTCATCGTCATCATAATCCTCCTCCTCCTCCTCCTCATCATCATTATCATCTTTATCATATAATCACATCATCATAAATGGAAGAACTTTCATTTCCATGGTCATTGTCATCATAATCATCAAAATTGTTATCACCATCATTTTCATCGTCATCGTCATTATAACCATCATCATCATCCTCATCAGTGAAGATGATGACGATGATGATTATGTCCATTATGATGACAGTGACGAAGATGATGATAATGATGAAAATGACGATGATAATAACTATGATGATGATAATGATGATGACAATGATCAGTGTGTTAATGAAGATGATAATGATGAGTCATGACATTTGTGATGTTGATCACCATTTTGAGAATATTATTCATAGTAGGATCTAGGAGCTAATGGAATCTTCACTATTCAATATTACTCACAAAATATGCAGAAAACCATAGAAATAGTGAAATTAACATAGAAATGTAGTCAATAATAGAGTTTAGTATGATTGAACAACATGTAAATATGTTTGGAATATGTTTATATTACAATAGGGATAAATCGTTATCCTATGTAGGCAATATGGATGCATACATGTGGTAGGCTTAGATTTGGCCTCAAAACCCCCCTAGGTGGACGAATGAGCTCCCAAAACACCTCAAACAATAATGAATGCTAGTGTGAACGTTGATGGAGCATGCTGGGACATAAATGAGGGTATTCTAGGCATGGTGGAGTGCATGGGTGAGTGGGAGTGGCTCGAGGCAGCAATAAATGGTCCATAACATTCAAAAACCACCCAAATACATGCAAGGGTGCCTCTAGTCAACCAATTTCCATGATTTAAGGGATGGGGAGTGCACTGAGGACTAAAATTCATTAATCGGGGTGTATGTGTAAACAAAATGATCCAAAGAGAGCGCATGGGTGCAATTATGAGTAAAAAACACCAAATAGACCAAGGTTGACCAATATAACCTATTTTTGGACCATATAACATAAGCATGAGACTAATGAAAATGTGTCCTAGGTGTATTACCATGGAAATAAGGTGGAATAATTCTATAATTCCCCCACCCCCCCCCTTAAGCCCGAATTAGTACAATTATACCACATTATTGAGGCCTTGGAAACTAAGGATCAAGTCACCTCTCACAAAAATTTATTAGTCCATATAACCAAGGTAAGGAGGAAAACCTCATGGGAACAAAACCTCCCATTTAAAATATACATCGAAAAAAATATGAAATTGAATAACAACCATCACCATGTGTCACCCACTCCAAGAAGGTATCTCATATAGGTGAATGTCTTCTCTGTGAAGCTCTTGGTGAAGATGTCAGTAGTTTGCTCTACAGATAGGAAATACTGCAATGATATCACCCGCTCATGCACCAAGCTCCCGATGTGGTGCATGTGTATCTCAATGTGATTGGTCCTCTTTCTCTGCACTAGGTTAGTGGAAATAAGGATTTTACTTTTATTGTCACATCAAATGACTATGGGTGAATGAAATGCAAATCCAAGTTCCCCAAGAATACCTTGCAACTACACACATTATGTAGTTGTGTTCATTGCTCCTCTGTACTCGACTTCAGCTGAAGAGAGGGATATGGTGTGTTGTTTCTTGATTTACCAACATATGGGACCATATACAATGATAAAGAAATAACATTAAGTTGACTTTCTGACAATGGAATCTCCTGCCCAATCAGAATCAGTAAATCCAACTAGTTCTAGTGGAGAACCAACAACATAGTGTACCCCAAAGTGTTTGGTTCCTTGCACATAATGCAATATTATTTTTTCATACTTCCAATGGATCTCATGAGGCTCCTTCATATATCTATCAAAAACACCTAAAAAATATTCCAAATCAGGTCAAGAGAGTGTAAGCTACAACAAACTCTCAACTAGTTGTATGTACAACGAGTTGTCCACCAATGGAGATGCACCAAAATCACCTAGTTTTATTCCTGAGAGGAATGGGCACTTGGATACCTTAAATTCAGCCATTTTGAACTTTAATAACAGTTATGCAACATACTTTTTTTGGCTGACCTTTATCCCTGCATCAAATTTCTCAATCTCTAAGCAAAGAAACTGTTTCAACAATCCAAGGTCAGTCATGGAGAATTCATTGTGCAATGAAGACTTTATTGATCCTATATATTTAGTGCAGATCCATGTAATCAAAATTTCATCAACATACAATAATATGACCTGCATAAATCACCAAAATTCTGCAAATATACATTAGTATCAGATTTACATCTTTCAAAGCCAAAAGATAGTAGAAAATTGTCAATCTTGGCATACCAAGCCCTGGGGGCTTGCTTGAGGCCAAAGAGAGACTTCTTCAACCTGAAAAAAAGTGAAAGATCATGAATGAAAACTTCATGCTTCTACATATATATATCCTATTGAAGGTAACCATTAATAAAATCACTCTTCACATCCATTTGGTGAACCTCCCAACGCTTAGATGCAGTAATGGATAAGACTAGCCTGATAGAGTCCATCTTTGCAACTAGTGAAAATGTATTTGTATAGTCCACTCCTTGGACTTGAGAGAATAATTTTTAAACCAAAATGGCATTATACATGATATCAGAACCATCAACAGCCACGTTTTTCCTATAGACCCACTTACACTGCATTAGTTTCCTCTTGGAGGGAAAGGGAACCAATTCCCAAGTCTCATTGTCTTGTAAGGACTTGAACTCTTCTTGCATGGATGTTTTCCATATTGGGTCAAGTGATTATTCCTTATATGTCCAAGTATAATATATAACCATCATAAATCATATCTCTGAAATATTCAATTCACAAGTAGAGAAGGCATTGGGAAATTGAGATCTAGTATTCCTAGAGTTTAGTGGATCTCCACCAAGAACCCCAGCTGCTTGAATGGTATTCTCAGCCCACTTGGGATGAATGGATGAGTCATGATCTGAATTAATGTCATAATAATCATCATCAATATCAGAATCAGAAAAATCAGAGGAAGCATCATCACTTACATCATCATGGAGTGGAGGATTTGAGCATTCCCCTTGAGCTAGTTCAATCTCCTGCATGGAATCTTCTTCGAGTTGTACACTCCTTTCGATGAATGTTTTATGAGATGATGGATCAAATAGATTGTAGCCATTTTCATATTTAGTATATCCAACCATAATGGACTCCTTTATTTGATGTTGCAAGTCCTTTCTCTTCTCGGGAGGAATCCTCTCCCAAGCCTTTGAGCTAAAAACCTTGAAATGAGAAACATTGGGCTTGTGACCACTCCAAGCCTCATATGGAGTTTTTCCATTGAATTATTTATGTGGAGGTTTTTTTTTAACATATGCATAAAATTATATATCTTCAACTAATATATTATGATTCAAATCCTTTGCTTCCATTATATATGTTGTCATCTCCTTAAGAGCCCCGTTATTGCGCTCTACAACACTATTCTGTTGTGGTGTGTAGGGCACAGAATGTTGCCTTTGGATGCCAAATTATTAAAAAAGATGATGAAAATTATTATTAACATAATCCTTACCATTTTCATTCCTAAGAACCTTTATCTTTTTCCCACGTGTATTCTCAACTAAGGCTTTGTACACTTTGAAAGTCTCAAAAACCTCAGATTTTACCTTGAGAAAACACACCCAGCAATACCTTGAGAAATCATCTATGAAAGTAAACACATACCTTGAATTCCCATATGAGGGTTTTGGAAGAGGCACTATGATATATGTATGGATAATATAAAGCACTTAGACAACCCTCCTTACCTTTCGTTTCTCATATCTCACTCAGCATGTTTTCCCACTACACACCCTTTGTTGCATCTGCCATTGGAAAACTTGATAGTAGGAAGCCCTTCAACCATGCTTTCCTTTCTTAGTGATTGGAGGTACCTGTAGTTGATATGACCATATCTATCATGACAAAACTTGCTTGTCTCATTGCCATGTGACAAGAGCACATTCCCTTGTGGGTATGGAACGAAGTGAGAGAATTTGTACATTCTCGAATCATGGTCAGCAAAACACACTGCAACAACTTGGCCTATAGATATTTCTGAGATATCCACATCATTTTGAGTAAATGTTACTCTCTTAGATGTAAAATTGTGTGTCATTTCATATACAGAGAGTAGGTTCATAGCTATATCAGGCACAAACAACACATTGTTGAAGTACCCATCTTCAAAATCAATCCTTCCAATCCCTTTGGTTTGGATCTCTGAATCATCACCCATGAGGATGGATGGACCAATGTGAGGATGTAGGTCCGAGAAGGAATCATGCATGGAGGCCACATTCCTAGAGGCACCTGAATATTTGATGAAGGAAGAAGAGCTTGAAGATCCAACAACCAAAGCATGGCATCTTTCGTTGTTGTCTGAGCTTGAACCTCCCTCTTTCTTCATTGCGCCTTTTGGAAATGGGATGTTTTTCTTCTCAAGGAGTTGTGGCATCATGTAAATGTTTTTATTCATGCATGCATTCTATTTTTTCCACCCTTTATGACAATAATTTCATTTTGTGTTCTCTTGCTTCTTCTTGTCTTTGTCCTTTCTAGGATTCGAAACCCCATCTAAATATTTGGGATTCTCCTTATTCTTCTTCTCTTGTTGCTTCGAATCTCTGGATTTCTTCTTGCCATTGGCGGGATTCAAAACTCCTAAAGCAAGGGATTGATCCTTAGTGGATTCGATGGTACCCATTTTTGCCATCTTGTCTTGTTCTTGAGTCAATTATTCCATGAAGTATGCTAGTGACGGAATCCTCTAATTTCGAGTTGTGAGCTTGCTTGAGTGTAATGTTGGCACAAATGATGAATACTCTGGCCATAGCTTCAAAAGAATGGACAATATCAATTGCTCATGTTTCTTTTTAAAGTCACATTATTTTAGCTGAAGCACCAATAATTTAAACTTTGTGAAGAATTCCTGGATCATCTCAAAGTGAGCTGGGCTCAATGAGATCAACTCATTTTCGAGTTGGTGACCTCTCATCTCATCAGTATTCCCAAAAAATGACTTGATATCAAGCCATAATTCATTTGGTGTTGCTAAAATATCTACATGGAAGATAATATCCCTTGAAATACTGAGACAAAGCATCCCAGATTCCTCATCTATCTTGTTGAAGTACTTCGGTTTTTCCACAGCAGAGTTGGGCTCAGTCTCAGATCCCACGGTGACTCTGTACAGTCCTTTCGACATCAGATGGATCACCATTTAAAAATTACATTAAAAATAATTTAATTGGGAAATAAATACATGATTCTTCTCCATTTATGCTTGGCACTGAGTGACAGAAACACCGGTTGTACCTGTAATGCAAACACTCAATTTTTCTAGAAAATGCCACGAACAACAACTCAAACGCTCTTGTTTTATCTGTAGATGCAAATATATCTGATACCATGTGATAATATGATTCACAGTAGGATATAGTAGCTAAGGTAATCTTCACTATCCAATATTACTCACAAAATATGTAGAAAACGGTAGAAAGAGTGAAATTAACACACATAAATGTAGTCAATAACAGAGTTTAATATGACTGTCCAACATGTAAATATTTCTAGAACATGTTTATATTACAATAGGGAGAAATTTTTATGCTTTGGAGGAAATATGGATGCATACATGTGGCATGCTTGGATTTCGCCTCAAAACCCCCCTAGGTGGACCAATGAGCTCCCAAACCACCTCAAACAGTCACAAATGCTAGTGTGAACATGGTTGGAGCATGTTGGGACATAAATGAGGGTAGAATAGGCATGTTGTAGTGCATGGGTGAGTGGGAGTGGCTCTAGGAAGAAATAGATGTTCTATAACAGTAAAAAACCACCCAAATACATGCATGGGAACCTCTAGTCAACAAGTTTCCTTGATTGAAGGGATAGGGAACACACCAAGGAATGACCAATCATTAATTAGGGAACATATGTAACCATAATGATCAAAAGAGAGCGCATGGGTGTAATTATGAGTCCAAAGCACCAATTATACCAAGGTTGACCAATATAACCTAGTTTTGGACCATATAACATAAGCATGAGACTAATGAAAATGTGTCCTAGGTGTATGACCATGGTACTAAGGTGGAATCATTCTATAACAACCATAATCCTCATCATCATCAATATTGGTTATGTTTATTGCCATCATCATCATTGTCATCGATGATTATGACAATGACAATGACTATGGCATGGATGAGGACGAGGATGATGACAATGAAAATGACGACGACAATGATGATGATGATGATTGTTATAGCTAATTTTACCACACCTGGTTGATCACACATTTATGGCCTTCCTTGTCCCTCTGCAGACTCTTTGGACCCCATGGACTTATGTTATACTTTAATGTTCCAATATTATCCCCAAAAATCACTCATTTATACCTATACACGACTTTTAAAGCCATACTCACATGTATACGCATATTTTGACCTCAAACTTGTGTACATCGAGATGTGTGCATAAACACAATTTTTTTGGATTTTTCCTCATATGAGTTCGAATATCTTGTCTCTTGCCTTCTATATGCCTTGAGAATTCTCGGATTCAACCCTCCGTTACCTCTTTGGAGTACTATATATTGAGCCTCTTGGATACATTGAAGGAGGAGAAATTGAAGAGTAGGGAAACTATAGTCCATTGTTGCCTTAGTATTGCTTATACTTGAGTATGCATCCCTTTGTCCCTTTGGAGCACACAGTGTTATTCCCAAGCTTTCCTATGCTTTGTGAGCTTTCTATCGAGATATGGAGGATTGAAGTGGTGGAGGACTTGGTTTATCCAGTTTGCAAAAGTACCAATGAAGTTTGTCACTATTGTATCTCTGATTTATTAATAGAAATATATTTTCCTGCCCAATTCATGTACATTTTGAATATGAATATTGAATCCATGGATGTATTTACTTGCTTATACATGATTGATTATATATACTAGAGTAGATCTAACAAATTTATATATATCATGCTTTCTTTGTTTGTTGTTGTTGAGAGAAAATTATAATTGCAATTGCATTGGAAAAGCTCAACGAGGATCTACTTCAACTGTTTGGAATAAGGTACAATTCTATATCCCTTAGTGTTAGATTTTCTTATTGCTCTTCCATATCGGTAAATATTGATTTCTAGTGTCATATTGTATGTTGTGGTACCCCCAAGCCATAAGAGGTTTATCTCCGTAACAGAATTGGCGACTCCGCTGGGGAGGTTCCTAGTTGTTTTTGTTTGGGGTTTTGGTATACAATGTGCTTGAATTGCTCTTTATTTCTCTATTTATGTGTCGAGTCTTGAGGTATGTTTGCCCAGTAGTGTCCTATAGGAGTAATTTTATCTTGTTTTATAATTTTTCCCTCTTTTTCTTCCTGTAGACAAGTATTTTCATTACAGTCGCATATACACGTGGTTTTCTCTTGAATTCTCACATATGTACACAAGTTTACTGCATATAGTTGTGTATGATTTTGTTTTGTTCTTTATTTGGAGGATTGAGTGTTGCTCGGTGAGTTTTGATGTTTGTCGAGTCTTCTTAGGTATTGCCGGTGTTTGTATACAACCTTTGTTTCTGACCAGAGACCCCTTTTGATTTATTTTTAATTAGATTTTGTTCCTGTCATTCATTTTTTCCTTTTTTGTTTTGGGATTCGTGCATTAGTCTCTTTTATCTTGGTGCCTTTCTTGGTTGCTGTCTATGAGTGGTTGTAGGGTCTGTTATTGCTTTCATATCTCATTTATTTCAAAAAATACAAAAATATTTTTCTTTTGCATACTTATGCATTCTTGCATTTTTGCACTTGCATGGTACTTGCATTAGGTTTTCTAATTGAATTATAGTCACGTGTTCATTTAGGAATGATTGCATTCTCACTTGAAGGAAAAAATTGCATCTGATGTAGTGGCATACCTTGTTTTTCATTCTACAAAATTTTGCTTGGCATTGTTTGTTAGGTGTGCACATTTATTTCATTGTTGATTCACAATCTCATTAGTTGCACAACCATTTCCCTTTAAGTAATCATAGCCATTAAAATCAAAGATTAATTAAAATGAACTACACATTTTTCTTTAATAGGGTTCACCAACAAGATTAGGATTTAGAGTCTTGGAATAGTTCATTGTGAGTCAATTCCCCAAGACTACTAAACACAAACAAGCAGGTGTCTGTCTAGGTGAGAGAGAGAAATCCTTGGTATAATTAGTGTTTCTCAGGAAGCTCCTCTTACAGAGGAGTCAAGCATGAGCCAGTGCACACGATTTTGATTGGGATAGCACTTGGTCACTTTCTGTGAATGCCAGAGATATTTCTAGGATCGTATTTGTATCTGGGGCATTTTGAGGTATCGGCTGGTGCTTTCGAGCTTCGGGCTTTGCTACCGTGCCCATATGGTCGATCCCACCTATGACTATTCACCTGAGCATTGATTATATTTGGGTGACCTTAGTTTCCTTACCTAGGTCTCATAGGGGATACTTGTAGAGGTTATTCTGTATGTGTCCTGGCTAGGTAGGGGTCAGACTGCACAGTCTCTTTACGTGTTGAAGCTGAGGGACACTATAACTAGTTACGAACCTCCACTTGTAGTGTATGGAAGTCTCAAGCCTCTCCTAAGCGAGGCATACTTATTGCATTCTGGAGATCACATATCCTCCCCTTGGTTTTCTTGTATTTTGGTTGTATATTTTCTTAGGAGTGTGATCTGTGTATGCTAGATTTCTTAGGGTTGCGTAGCTAGATTGAGTCTTTTTCTTTTGTAGATTCATAGTGGATTCGGGTGTGGCACTCTGCCATTCTCATCGTTTAGCAGGGTTTATGCCTTCTACGTCTCCTCCTCCTTTGGGAGAGATAACCATATAGTCTGGGCAAACTAGTTCTCTCTTTGATTCACACATAGATCTCACCATGAATCATCATGGGTCTGAGATTCTGAAGTGTCTCACTTCTCCACATCCCATGTGGGAGGTTGAACCTTTGAGCACATATGGGACTTCGGTAGGCTCCGGACACCATGTGGCTGGAGCATTACATGAAGATTTATCAAAATTTCCATACTACATAAACGTAGACCATCAGTATTGGACACATAATCTAAGCAGTGAGACTCACCATGCACCGACTAGCACTAGCACAATAAGGTATGACATGCCAGACCTTCCTGAGACTAATCTAGAACCCAATGTAAGATCAGGTGTTGAACCTGGTGTGGCGCTTGGGGTAACTTGCATTCCTTTTCAAGCGGAGAGGTTTGGTAGTACTAGTCATATTGCACCTTCCATCCTTGTGGTGGGAATACCGTCACACATGCATCCTAGGCCAAGCGTTGTCGTTCCAGTTCAGGGGACTGATCCTAGACACATGAATATTGGGGGCACAAGTTACATCCCTTCCCATGTTCCATTGTCTTCAATATTGGTTCCTTCAAATTCATTTTTTACGACAAACCCTCCTCCTAACTCACATGGTCCTTTGAGTCGAATTTCTACAGTTAGCCATGTTTTTCCCACATCTTCTCACACCATAGTGTCATAAGGCTATGTGCCTCCTTATGTGTCAGCCAGGTATGTTCCATCTTATGGACAATCTTATGGACCAGCTTATGGACCATCCTATGGAGCATCTTATGGACAAACTTATACACCTTATGGGTCCGAGTATCAACCCTCTTATTAGTCTCCTAACTATGGATTCCAAACACCCCAGCCTCAAGGTACTCCAAACTAAAATACAAAACCCTATATGGGTCAAATAGGAGGAGGTTACTATCCCATTGGCTAAGGCCATGATGTCTATAAAATTCAAACCTATGTGAACTAGCCTTTTTAGGGAGAATGGAACCAAATGGCTTAGTCTAGGCTCCCTTTCCTTGCGACATTAAATCTACCTAACTTGTCTAGATTGACAAATGATCTTGTGTCTCATGACCCGACATGGCCGTTAATTCCCTCTAAGCTTCCTTCAGAAATTCCAAAGTTCAAATGTAAGGCTAGTGAAGATCCTGGTGAGCACATCACAACTTTCCACCTGTTGTTCTCTTTGAACTCCTTGAATCATGATTCATTTCGTTTAAGGCTATTTCAATGCACCTTCATAGGGCCTACAAAAAAGTGGTACATAGAGTTTCCTGGGGGGACTTATACGTCTTTTAATGACCTAGCTATGACCTTCCTCAATCAATTTCAGCTACTCATGTGTTACGATTCCTGTACTAAAGTCTTGTCAACATTTCGGCAAGGAAAAGCCACCCATATCTATGATCACATTCAAGAGTGGTGTAGACGGAAGAGATTTATTAAGGATTTCATTCCACCAGAGTTCCTTTTGGAATGGTTCCTCAAGTCTTTATTTCCTTACATAGCGAAGGATGTTTCCACATCTGAAGTGTAGAATGGGGAACAAGCTATCTTTAGAGCTCAGAAGTTGTATTTTATTTATGATCAGTCAGGACTCTTGTATGAGATCATACCGAACGCACCTAGATCCAATTTCAACACTAATTAGTTTAAACCTGGGCCACATGCCGATGGCATCGTTGGATCCATAAGTGCTAAGATTGTATGCTCGATTGCAAACCAAATCAATAATTCTTCTATTAACCAACCTGCATTAGGACAAGCTACGACTTCATCTCATCCTACCTAAATGATAGATGTACTTTCAATGTAATCGTTGAACCAGAAAGGTAACCGCAACTTGGACGGAATAAGAAGAAAGGTAAAAACAATCGAAAGGGTGGGAATAGGAAAGAAAATTATAATAATGACAAGAACAACAATAATGCTGAGTGGGACAAGAAACCTAAGCGTAAGGTTAAATTTTCTTGTAAGATTTGTGGGGATGATCACCTCACTCACTTGTGCCTTTGGATAGAATATTCCTTGAACTTCATCGTATAGAACCCAGCTGTGTTGACAAATACTTTACCAGAAAATCAAAATATGAACTTGAGGACCATGGATCCTGGTAGTGCTTTTGATGGGACTCCAAACCTGTTGGACACTATTAGTGGCCATGGTTTCATTAATATGATGTCTGCTGAAAATATTGTGACACGTTCTAAGGATTATGGTACGTCACAACTGGACCTAGGGAAAGAACTTGCTCCACCTGAGAGCCCTTTGCATATTGAAAAATCTAGTGATAAGCCTGAATATCTACCTCACATTCCTAAGGGATTCTTGAAGTGTTCGAGGCATAATCCTAATGCCCAAGTCACCAAGCACTATTCCATCATCGACGATTCGGGCCATACTCCTTATGCGATGTCTTCTTTAGAAGTTCTTCATATTTTTCCTCCGCAAAGGAAATCCTTGTTGTCTGCTCTTGGGGTAGTTGATGGAAGCTCTCCTTTGGTGATCAAAGTTGAAACTCATGGAGTCCAGCCTTGCTTGCCTTACTATGTGTCCCTTGTGGTTCATGTAGAGTGTTTAAACAACACCATCAAATGCATAGTGATTGATGAAGGTGCTGTAGCTTCCGTGATGTCTTTGGCCTATTGGAAGGGGTTGGGTTCTCCTACGTTGTCTAAGTTTGGCACCATGTTGATTGCATTTTACGAAAGATATTTTCAGTCCCACGACATAATTCCTTCCATTGGGGTCCAACTGCGAGGAAAGATCATTGTGATCGAGGTTTAGGTGGTTGATGCACCCCTCGAATATAATATTTTACTCGGTAGGAATTGGATTTACAACATGCAAGTGGTCACATCATCACTATTCGGGGTTGTTTTTTTTCCTTTGAATGGGAAGATTGTGACGATCGATCATAGATCCTTTGATAATTCTAGTTTGAAAGCATCATCAGGAGATTCTATCTTGCTTATCGATCATTCTCAGTCGAAAACTAAGAATATTGGAGTGGGCATGTATCCTTCATTAATGGGAATGTTTAGCTGTGTCGCACCTATTCTTTTGATTGGTTCTAGTCTTGGTAAGGTTTGAACATTGTTGAGTTCAATTCCTTTTTAGCACTTTGAATATAGAGGATCCTTGGACTCTTCCTTCTATGAGTACTTTCGGTGAAGATTCTATAGCTGTTGAGACAAACATGTTGTTGTCTACAACTATGGTGGCTTATCAAGCTAATCTTGATCCGGTTGTAGAGTTTAGTCCTTCGTATTCACGGACAAAGGAGGAGGACCATTATGCACTACCTGCTTGGGAGGTTGCGTCATCTCACTTGCATGACTACCTCGATGAAATTTTTCCTACGGATGAATCTATTCATGAGGCTATGTATTTGTTAGAACAAACTTAGGGAGAGTTGCATCATAGATCTTATTTTCTTCCTAAGCTTGATGATATTAAGTGTGATGACTTTAAGGATATCTTTAGTGAGACAGTTGGTAGTCCTATGGTCCCATTAGGCTCTCCTAGAAAGTATGCCAAAGGGAACATGGCTAACTTGTCACCAACAATACCTATCCATATTTCTTTCATTCCTGGCAAGGTTGAAAATGTGTACATTGGGGCGGATTGTTCCCTCGATGAGATTAGAGAATACACCGATATTTTTAAATAATTTCGAGATGTGTTCCCTTGGTCGTATGAAGAAATGTCAGGAATTGACCCTCGCATTGTCGAACATGAAATCAAAACCTATGCTAAACCTGTTTGACAAAATTTGCATGCAATGAATACTAGGAAATCCCCCGCTATTAAGGCAGAGATGGATTCATCTATCCTGTTCCCTTGATGGAGTGGGTGTCAAATCCCATTATGGTGGATAAGATGTAGGGAACGATCCATGTATGCACTTATTTTTGAGACTTGAATCGATCATGTCCTAAGGATAGCTTCCCCACACCATTTATTGATCATATTTTGGATGAGTGTGTGGGGAGAAAGGTTTTCTCCTTTATGGATGGATTTTTAGAATATAATTAGATCCAAATTAAACCTGAGGACCAACACAAGACTGCTTTCATTTGTCCCTGGGGTACCTTTGCGTACCGAAAGATTCCCTTCGTCCTTAAAAACATCAGAGCGAAGTTTCAATGGAATATAACCTTCGCCTTTCATGATATTAAAAATATTATTGAAGTATATTTGGACGACTTAGCTACTCACTCTCGTATCAGGTTGCATCATCCTTATCACTTGCGTTTGGTTTTTGAAAGATTTCACCGTCATCAAATTTGGTTGAATCCTCATAAGTGCATCTTTTGCGTGAAGGTTGGTCACTTACTAGGGTTCATTGTTTCCAAGGAGGGTATAAGGGTCGATCCTTTGAAGGTTGAGGCAATAGTTCCAATTGTCTCCCCCACGTAGCATTATACATCTTCAATATTTGCAAGGTATGGCAAACTTCTTGCGAAGATTCGTGGTCAATTTTTCCAATTTGACTAAAGGCTTCATGCATTTGTTGAATAAAGACACTCCATTTATCTGGGATGAATGTGCCTAGGCATCTTTTGATGCTTTGAAGAGAGCCTTGGCATCGGCCTCGTGCTTAGTCCACCCAACTATAGCCGTGAATTTTTAATATATGTGGCTGCATCTCAAGAGATGATTGGTATGGTATTGGTTCAATAGGATGAGCAGCTTCACGAGCATGTCATCTACTATCTTAGTCGATACCTTATTGATGTGGAGCTTTGTTATACCCATGTTGAGAAGTTGGCCTTAGCTGTCGTCCATGCGGTTCAACGTTTGAGGCATTATATCCTTCTTCAGAAATTTTTTGTTGTAGCTCACATTAATCCATTTGAGTTCATCCTCACCAAAAGGATGATAGGGGGAAAGTACAATAAGTGGATTATGATATTGCAAGAATTTGACCTTGAGTTTGTTTCGGCAAAGTCAAACAAGTCATTGATTTTTGCTTATCTCATATCTGATTTTCTAAGTTTGGATGAAGGAGAGGTTCATGAGGAATATTTCATTGATGAGCACATTTTTCTCATTTCGACTGCGGACCCATGCTATGGGGACATTATTGTCTACTTGAAAATCTTTCAAGCTTCCTTCTCACCTCTCACGAGATGAGCGTTGACGAATACATCATGCAGCGAAGAATTACCTCATTGTTGATAACACTTTGTATCTCCATGGGGTTTATTCCATTTTACATCGTTGCTTAACTCACGAAGAGGCTGAGGTTTTTCTGAATGATTTCCACGGAGGGGTGTGTGGTGGTCATTTATCTGGGCTTTCTACAGCTCAAAATGTTTTGAGAGCAGGATATTTTTTTTCGCCCATCTTTAAAGATTGTGTTAATGCGATCAAGCAGTGCCACCCTTTCTAGGTGTTGGCATGGAACATGTGCCTGCATCCTACCCCTTGGCATCTGATTTTAACCGCTGGTCCCTTCACCAAGTGGGGGTTCGATTTTATAGATTGCAACCCAGCTTTGGCTGGGGGGGACCATCACATTATTGTGTTTGTTGACTATTTCACAAAATGGGAAGAGGGTATGCCTACTATTAAATCTGATGGTGATACAGTCATGCATTTTATATTCAATTAGATTATCACCCGGTTTGGTATCCTGAGGGACCCTGTCACTAACCATGGTAGACACTTTCAAAGCAAGATGATGGATGAGTTATCTTCAAATTTAGGGTATAATAAAGAGCATTCCTCTTCTTACTGTCCTCAAGAAAATGGAAAGGTTGAAGCAATGAACAAGTCACTTAAGTCCATTCTCCAATGAACCATCACACAAAGAAAGACCAATTGGCATATCATGTTATATCCTGCTTTGTGGACTTATCAAACCACGGTTAAGAATGCCCCTGATTTTTCTCCATATCAGCTTGTGCATGGGGTGGAGTCAATATTACCACTTGGAGCAGCGTCAAGATTCTTTAGTGGCTCTTGAGATTAATAAATGTCACATTAAGGTCTAGTATAATAAGTCTATTTGTCCTAGGAGGTTTAGTGAAGGTGACTTAGTTCTTTTGTGGGACCAACCTAAGGAACCCTTGGGGGAAGAAAATGTTAACCCTATGTGGCATGGTCCTTACATGGTAAATCATGTATTAGAGAAAGGTGCCTAGGAGTTATTTGATTATGAAGGGATGGCCTTGGCGGAGCCTAGAAATGGGATATATCTTAAGAATTACTATGCATGGTTCTCAGCCGAGGTTGATTTGTTGTATATTGTTGTATATTTGCATAGCTTAGTTTTGGTTTACTTGTGGTGATCGATTTTGTTGACTAGCTTATGTTTGTTGTGGAATATGTCAACAAGGTCTTCGGTTTATCTAGGATTCGCTGATGGTGTTAGCTGCCACACTCAAAACTTAGCTTCATATGCTTAGGTGATTTATACTCCTATGGGTAAACGGATTGTCTTCAGGATGTGTTTGTCTACGACCTTCATCGAACAATGTTGCAGAGTATAGTGTCGTTATTGATTTATTGTGTGGTGCCATTTCACATGGTATTCACTCTCTTGAGATATGTCTTGATTTGTATTTAGTGGTCTCACAGCTAAATGACTTGTATCATGCTAGGAATATGACTTTGTTACGAAGGTTCTTGCGTGTTAGGTAGCTAGAACGACAATTTGAGAGCACAACATACATTCATATTACAAGAATTTTTTATCAAGTTGTTGATTCATATGTTAACTATGTACTAGATTGGCATTTTTTTCACAGACAATAAAGCATTCACAAACACATTTACACATGTAAATAAAATAATAACCAATCATCATAGGTATTTTTCATTAAAATATATGTCAAAAATGTGGTGTCATAATACATAAGTGTCTTATACAAATATGAGGCTTCCGAGCCACCAAAATATACTACCTGGTCATACAACAAAAAGTACACCCATGTCTCTAAGCCTAGGGAGGAGGAGGGTGCTGGTCATGGTAGCACACAACAACTCTAGCTAGCCATCGAAATAAACACACCCATGCACGCATCACACCCACCACCTGGCGCTACATGGCCTTGGGAAAGTCCTTGACTTGCACCATGGGAACTCTATGTGTCAATCGAACAAAGTTCATGTGAATGCTTTGGAGTGTATGCTCTGCATCCACACCCATGATCTTGTCTCCTCTTCCCCTCCGTCGATGAGGAGGGAATCCATCTGGCTATCGTGGTACCACAACTGCATGTACATGATTGAGTATTACTATATGTCATCACACCAACAACATGTCTTTTTTATTCCATATATCAAAAAACACAAAAAAAATTAATAATTCAAAAAAAAAGTTTGAGTCATGATTAGTTACTTATATCCCCATATGCAGATCCTAGTGGAATGGGAATGTCTGGGTCTCCACAGAAGTCTATCCCCTCATAGTGTTAGTCATCTATGGAAATGATATGCCTACGCCACCAGAGGAATAATTATGATGGGTAGGGGTTGGCCACTCGCCCCCCTCCTAGTCTTCGTGTGACATTGTCCTAGCGTAGTTGAGCCAAATCCCAAGAACCATGTAGGGTAATCTCAACTCTTGGGCTTAGCCCCTGCAAACTCTCAAAAAAGAAAGCACTTAAGATGCTTCCGAAACCAAAGTTCGTTATCCTTCCCATCTTACAGTCCATAAGCTGTTGCTTCATGTCGCTCAGCAGTGAGGTACTCTAATCCTATATAGTAGGCCGCGTACACTCTACCACATAGAACATCAAAGGAATTGAATCTGGGTGGAGGGATGCCAACCCCACAATCCTTCCAAGTGCCAACAGTATGGCCTTTATCCCTAGGTTCTGGATTCAGTTTGTTGAGATTTGACTCCCAACCTTTTCCATATCAGAGAGGCAATAAACATCAATGCACTCCTCTATGTTCAGTCCACATCTTATTCCACGAGCTCGTAGTTTTACCACTTCCCCTCTGCAGGACATTCTTGTAATGAAATATATATCCTCAACCTCAAGGTTGAGGGGCATCCCGTCCAGCTATAATGTCTCTGAGTCGGGATCCCAATAGTCCACTAGCATTTGGAGTAGCCTTTTTTTTTTCCTCAAGCTGTCAAGGTGCTAGAACTTGTACAAACCACAAGTGCTCAAAGCTTGTTGAGCCAGTAAGTCACCTTGCATGTCCTTGTCAACATCCTCATTCTCACGTTCTCTCCACTCAAGAACCAGCCTGCACAAGAATTTCCAAGTTTTATTAGTTTTTGACCTTGATTTTTCTATTTGCAGCCCTATACACGACTGTTTTCAAAATAGCCGCATACATACGCAGGTATCGTAGTTTTTCCCACGTATGTCCAGCTCTATATGTGGAAAAAGACCTGATTTCCATGTGGGCTGAAACCACCTTCTTTGGGATGGCCCAAGATAATAAAAAAAAAATTGACCATCAAATTTAAAAATAAAAGCATGAAAATGGAAGAGTGGGGCATGATGATCTACCTGAACCAGACGGTGTGCGATTTCATGGACAAATGCTCCCAGAATTAGCTTCCAAAGTTTTTAGTCCAAAAACACTATGTCGAGTAAATTTTCAAATGGTATGGAAAAATTAATTTTTTTACTATTTTATAGAAAAAAATTTGAAATTTTTACCCACTTTTCAATAGTTTGAGCTATTTTTTACCATTTTTGGACTGTTTGGCCTAATATTGTGTTGTAGGGATTCATTTTGAGTGTGTTTTAATCGAGTCTTTGATCTGTTCGTGCTTGTCACAGGTATAATGTATGAAATGGCATGTAGGTTAGGATTTCACATCCACTTGCATTTTTCATGATCTTATGATCGTTTCATCTTAATCTTAGGTACGAACCCATTCCACGATATCACGAAACCTTCATGTTATTGTTAGAAGTGGTATTGTATGAATGGTAGATATTTCCTATACATGGTTTCCCTAGTTAGATCATATTTTGCATTTGGTACCCATGTTGATATGTCTCCTTTAGGTTGTGGGAGACCCTTTTTAGTCCCGCCATGTCCTTGAGAAAGAGCTTCATACTTCTCTTGAACTTTATGCTTCCCATTCCCCATAGGGACTCCCTTGTATATATCAAGCTATAATTGCATTTCATGAGTTTTTCTTTCCTTATTGAGCTTTATGTCGGCTCGTTTATTCAGATTTATAAGCCATGTAGACCAATCTGATCTCATGTCTAGCCAAGCAGAGCCTTTTACATATCCTTTACAGCTTGATCACCCATTTATCGGGAGGAGACCTTCCCTCGAGTGTCATTATCCTGCACATACTTCCTTGCATTGAGCATAGGTGTGTTCCACTGCTTGGAACTAGTTTTCTTGTCCCTGACACTCTTCTCCTCCTAGCTATGTACTATAAAGCACTTTTATTCTTTTTTAATATTTTCAAAATATCTGAAAAAGTAAAAAAAAAAACATAAAAAACTGGACAAGAAAATATGTTATCTTTAGCAGCAGTCAAGTCATGTCACATTCGAACAGAGCATTGTATATCACATTCGTTGGTTGGGTTATTAGTTTGATTTTAGGAGATGTACTCATTATTATGAGTCATAGACACCTGGAATGCTGCTTTGATAGTGAACCTGTGTACCTGCAAATGGATCAAACATGCAAACACATCAAAGCTACCAAAAAACCATCTACTTATCCATGTTAGTGACTAAGGAATCTAACAACATGTACATGTGAAATCAAAACAACAGTAATGTGGGATGGAAATTAGGTTTGCATTAAAGATGTATGGAGAAGCTTACAACCATTGCCTTAGTGTCAACAAGCATCTCCATGAGACAAACACTTCATCCCCATAAGCTCCAACTTTGCTCTCTATGCTCTCCAATGGCTTGTTCCAAGTGGTCAATCCAACAACATAACAATACCTCTATAGTTCTCCCCCTCAACCATGGACATGAGCTTGTATTTATAAGGGTCAATGGATAGGAATGGTTGAGATATTTTTGGATGAGGTGGCCTCTAATATCCTATGATGGGGGATCTAGAGCTCAACTGACCCACAATGACAGGGATAAGGGAGGACATGAGGCTCATGATCTAGAAGCCTCGAGAAACTTATCTTTTTCCCATTTTACCCAGGGTACTGCATTTCTTCTCTTATGACAGAGCAGTTTAGATGAGAAATGGTTATGGCCCAAAGGCCACAGGTGGTGGCACCACTTATGGTAAACAAGATACAGGCAATGCGAGCAAGGTACCGCTCATGGTTCACAGGGAAAGCGCGGTGCTGAGTATTTTCATGTAGAATTGACAAACAACATGGGGTTTCCACTCTAAGTGGTGGGATTAAGGGCAAACATGTAAGTCAAAGGTATTATCACATGGTGGTGACAGTATTTGGGTATAACATCTCTCACGGATGAGAAATGGAAGGAATTTTACTAAGTCCATTTAGTCCAGTTTTAGGTGTAAAACTAGTTGAGTGGCTATTTTGGCATGATATTATTTTCTTGACCATAGACTTTTTTTCAAAAATGAGCCAATGGTAAAGTGCATAAACCATCCATCTAAAAACTGATGCTTTCATAAAAATTGTATCCCTTATAGGTGAGAAATGGTGGGCATTTTACCAAGGCTACTTTAATCCCCTTTTTCAATACTTAACCAATTTTGCCAATGCCAAGCAATTTTCTATATGGGTGCAAAGCAGGATGAATGGGTGATTTGGAAGGAAAATATCACCTTGATCAAAGACTTGTTTTCAAATATGGGTCAATGGACAAGTGAATAAATCATCCGCCTACAAATTGACATTCTCAAATGTTTTTAATACCTCACAGGTTAGAAATGGTGGGCATTTTCCTAAGGCCATTTAGGCTAGTTTTAGGTGCAAAACAAGTTGAGTGGCTATTTTGGCACACCAATATTTTCTTGACCATAGAATTTTTTTCAAAAAGGAACCAATGGTAAAGTGCATAAACCATCCACCTACACGTTGATGCTTTCATAATGTTTTTATCCCTCGTAGTTGATAAATGGTGGGCATTTTCCCAAGGCTATGTAAGCCCTTTTTTTCATTACTCAACCAATTTTTCCAATGGAGATCATTCTTGTCACGGTGCATAATAGGTTGAATGGTGGTTTTGGAAGGAAAATATATCATTGGCCAAAGACTTGTTTAAAAAATTAGTCAATGGAAAAGGGAATAAATCATCCACCTACAAACTGATGCTCTCAATTTTTTTTATCCCTCATAGGTGAGAAATGGAGGGTATTTTCCTAAGTCCATTTAGGTGAGTTTTAGGTGCAAAATAGGTTGGTGGATATTTTGGTAGGCCGATATTTTCTTGACCATATACTTTAAAAAAAAATGAGCCAATGGGTAAGTGCATAAATCATCCACCTACAAGCTGATCCTTTCATAAAAAATTTATCCCTCAAAAGAGAGAAATGGTGGGAATTTTTACAAGGATACTTAATCCCTTTTTTCAATACTTAACCATTTTTTCCAATGGCAAGCATTTTTCTGTTAGGGTGCTAAACAATTTGAATGGTTGGTTTGGAAGGAAAATGTTTCCTTGACTAGAGACTTGTTTTCAAAAATGAGTCTATGTGCAAGTGAATAAATCATCCTCCTACAAACATATGCTCTCATATTTTTTTTATCCCTCACATGTGAGAAATGGAAAGCATTTTTCTAAGGCCATTTAGTCCAATTTTAGGTGCAAAACAAGCTGAGTGGCTATTTTGGCAGGCCAATATTTTCTTAACCATAGACTTCTTTTAAAAAATTATCCAATGGTCAAGTGCATAAATAATCCTTCTGCAAGATCATGCTTTCATAAAAACCGTATCCCTCACAGGTAATAAATACTGGGAATTATCCCAAGGCTTCTTAATCCCTTTTTCAATACTTAACCAATGTTGCCAATGGCATGCATTTTTCTGTTAGGGTGCAAAACAGGTTCAATGATTGTTTTGGAAGGAAAATATGTCCTTTATCAAAGACTTGTTTTAAAAAATGAGTCATTGGTAAAGTGAGTAAATCATCCACCTACAAACTGATGCACTGAGAAATATTTTATCCTTGACAGGTGAGAAATGTTTAGGCCAGTTTTAGGTGCAAATTCCCACTGAGTGGCTATTTTGGCAAGAAAATATTTTCTTAACAATGGATTTAAAAAAAAAACTAATCTAATGGTCAAGTTTATAGATCATCCACCTGCAAGTTGATGATTTCATAATTTTTTTATCACTCACAGGTGAGAAATGGTGGGTATTTTTTCAATGCTACTTAAGCCCTTTTTACAAATACTTAAACCAATTTTGATAATGGAGAGCACTTTCCTGTCAGGGTGCAAAACAAGATGAATTATTTTTTTGGAAGGAAATGTTCTCCTTGACCATAGACTTGTTTTAAAAAATGAGACAATGGTCAAGTGAATAAATCATCCACCTACAAACGTATTCTCTTAGAAATGTTTTATGCTTCACTGGTGAGAAATGGTGGCCATTTTCTTAAAGCCATTTAGGCAAGCTTTAGGTGCAAAACAGGTTGAGTGGCTATTTTGGCAAACCAATATTTTGTTGACCAAAGAATTTTTTTCTAAAACGGAGACTATATTTAGGTGCATTAGTCATCCACCTACATGATGGTTCTTTCAAACTCTCTCTCTCTCTCTCTCTCTCTCTCTCTCTCTAAGAAAATGGCGGTCATTTTACTTGAGGCCACTTAGGCCACAAGCCAATGGTGCATTTCATGGAGGCACTCAACCTTGATTTTTACCAAGATGAGTGGTTGTTTTGGCAACATGAATTTGAATTTTGATTGCATAACATATGTTTTTATGTCTAAAATTACAATTATGAAACATTACTTACTATTTTTATACGTAAACACACGCTCTATAATTAGGATACATTTCATGTATTATAGGCACATTTATGATATATTTCATATTTTGTTAATTAGAGAAATTAAATATCACATCTAATGCCAATATTAATTGTTTTTGTTTATTTTGCATGGTAACTCATCAATGGATCTTTCAAATGAGCCATCTCAACAAAATATTACTCCAAAAAAGAGAACGACGTAAGGGTTTAGATTACTCAAATATTCCAACTTTGGAACCACACGACGATTGGGAGATCATAAATCCATACCACATAATGAGTTCAGAATTTTTCCTCAAACAACAAGCAATCATCCAACCATTTTTCAAAATCATTGCACTCGATGTAAGCAACCTTTGACAAATAACCCCATGTATGGAAACTTAATAAATCCTTGTATGGGATTAAGCAGACCCCAAGGGATTGGTATTCAAGGATTGGCATTTATATTCATAGCTTGGTGTTCTCCAAAAGTGAAGCTAACCCCAACCTCTAATTCAAGGTTGTGAAGAACTAATCATCTATCTTGGTTCTCTATGTTGATAACTTCTAAGTTCGAAATGAAAGTCTTCGGTCTTATGCACTATTTTCTTGGTCTCGAAGTTTGGCAAAGGAAAGATGAGATCTTTCTTTCACAAGGAAAGTACACAATTGATGTGATACACAGATTTGGTATAATGGAATGTAAGTTCATATCTCCACCAATGATTTCTAATCTGACGAAATTCCATTAGATTCCATATTGAATCTAGTGGATTCTACCATGTATAGATAGCTCATTGGTTCCTTAATGTAATTGATACTTACTAGACCATACATATGTTATGCTATGAGTATCTTGGTTCAATTTATGTATGATCCAAGACATAGACATTTGGTTTCTTCCAAGCATGTTCATAGATACCTTTGAGGTACTATTGCTTACGGACTCAGATATGCTTCCAATGGAAGAGTAATGCGACTTGGTTATGTCAACTATGATTAGGGTGGTAGTATCATGGACCAAAATAATATATCTGGATATTTTTTTTCTTGGGATCAGTAGTGATCTATTGGTTCAGCAAGGAACAGGGATCCATAGCCCAACGTACTACAAAAGAAGAGTATATTGTAGCTAGCACAGCTTTTCGAGAAGTTGTGTGGCTTTGGAAGCTACTTATTGGGTTGTTCAGTGAGAATATTGAGACTAATTTCATTCGCTTTGACTTAGAGTTGCAATAAACACTCATAAAACCTTGTGTTTCATAACAAATCGAAACACATTGATATGAAATACCACTACATCAGATACATGGTTCAAATATTTGTCGTAAGAAATTAACACATCATTATTTATGAGCATGTAGTAGGTACGTTGAATAATCCTTTGTCCTTGACGAAGTATCTGTACTTCTAAGACAAGCTTGGCATGGTAGATTATACCTTCCTCACTGAGAGAGAGTGTTAAAGTTACAACATCATGAGTCATTCTCCAAGTCAATATTGTGCACCATGATTAACCCTCATGTGTCAAGGTATAAGTTCCTTAGGGAGGATAAGTTGGACTCAAGAAACTTGGAGTACAATCTTGAGTTGGACTCAAGAATGACTAATAATTATGTGTAATAGTTAAGCCTCATATGTTGAGGAAAGTGATTTTTATGTGAAAGTGATGGTGTTGTAATGTCTTGCTTGTCAAGACAAATTTCTTGTGTGTCAAGACAGATCGTAATATGTTTAGGTGGTGCCTCATGTGTTGCGTTAATGGTTTTCATGTTGAAGCATGAATGGTGTTTGATGTACTACTAACCATGGTCTTAGATATGGATAAGCTACTAAGTATCCTTTAGAGACTAAACACCTCTAGAGTGAATTACTTTAGCATATGACCACTTGGAACGATAGTAGAAAAAGATCATCGCATCATTGGAAAAATATCCTTATTTTATTTGATATGATAAATAAATTAAATTTTGCATAAGTGGACCATGCATATAAGACAAGAGAATAAATATAAGGTGTGATAAGAGAGAGATAACTCAATTTATCACTTCAATGATGCTAAATACTTCAGTTAAATAAGGGAGAACTCAAATTGTCCACTTTAGTGATATTAACAAGGAAGACTCCATTTAATTATAAGAGAACTTGAATTCTTCACTTCAATGATTTTAACAAGAAGGACTTGAGTTAGTTAAAAGTGTTAACTGGGTGTTAACAAAGAAGATCTGATTAACCAAGTGTTTACTTGATGCCACCCGAGTTAAAATAAAAGATGACACTTGAGTTACAACACATGCATGATGAAACTTGAGTTAAACTAGAAGACAACACTTGAATTAGCATCCTAACTAAGTTGTCTAGACAAAGATATAATTCAAGCATTGTTAAAGAAATGTAACTGTGGAGATATTCTATTGTACCTTTTATTGTATTATTAGTATTCCGTCCTTCAGATATTTTATTCCTCCATTTGGATATGTCATTTATGTATTTAGTCATGTAAAATTATTGAGGTAAAACCTTCGTCGTGAGTCGGGCCAATAGTACCAAAAAACGTATTATTTAAATCTTATTTTGAGTCTCCTAAGGAAAGTTGTCCTTGATCAAGAGGAGAAGTCAGCTTTGTTGGGTTATTATGCTTCTCACTTGATTTGTATAAATATATGATGCACATCCCTCATGGATACACTCACTAATCAATCAAATTCGCTAGAGAGAGAAGGAGTAGTACATTTCAGAGAGAAAAAAGAAGCAGCCTTATTCTTGGGATCTTACACTGTACTTGGTTGATGTCTGTATTGAGGATGTTTTTCTATATTTTCTCCACCGCAAGGGTTTCCTGGGATAAATATTTATGTTCTCTTTTGTTTTGTTGTTCTTGTCATTCTTTCAGTGATCTTTTTTGTTTTTGGCATAAAACATTTAAAATTCTAACATTGTATTAGAACCAACCTAAAAGAATTCATTTTGCAACATCTCTTCTAGTATTTCAACAAGATAGGTCTTGCTATTATAGTAAACTCTCTCCATAGATCAGCTAAAAAAGGAGGGGAAGTCAACTCACCCTAGAAGGGTGCATCTTTATGTTGAATCAGTTTTCAATTTTGAGGATTTTCATTTTTTGACCTACCATTGTTGTAGGGAGAAACTAGGGAATCATACTTTTCAAGGTTTTTTCCATAGATTCATGAAAAATAGGACATTGACCATCCCACCTTGATGGGGAACATACTTTTCTCCAATCATATTTTCAAGTGACCGGATTTGGAAAATTAGGGTTTTCTTGTCAAACCCTAGGCCAGCTTGAAGTAGGTTCTAGAAGCAGTCTTCACATTGGTAAGTTATACTTTATATATTTCCATTTGAGGTTCGTATCCAATAAAGATGAAAAACAGTACCAATATTGATGAAAATATTGAAGGAACAAAGAATTTCAGAGCATGAAAGTATAGAGTCATTCTCATGCTTGAAGAACAAGACCTAGAAGGCTACATCAAAGATGAAGTCAAGGAATCAAAAGGATATGGAGCAAAAGAAAATTGCAAGAAAGATATGGTCAAATCTAAGAGGATCATAGATGATTCTATCAAGGATCATTTGATCCCTTAGGTATCTTCAAAGAATACTCCAAAGGAAATGTTTGATGTACTAACCAATCTATTTGAAGGAAAGAATATCAAGAGAAGAATGACCTTGAGAAATCAAATCAACGGTATGAAGGTACAAACAGAAAAAACTATGCAGTCACACTTCTTAAGAAAATATCAGATCAAAGAAAAATTGGAAGATATTGGAAGTTGTAATGACCACCTTGATTGGTATTCCAAGGGATTGGGAATTCTTCATTAGAATATGTGATAGATTAAAGTTGACCAAGTTCAACAAACTATGGAAAGAATGAGTACAAGAATAATGAAGGATAGAAAATAGAGAAGAAAAGTTAAATGACGAAGAAGATCAAGACTTGGTAGCTCACACAAATAGAGGGGAGAATAATAGAAAGGACCGTGATCACTCTCCTAGAAGGACTCAAATATTTCGAAGGAATGCAAGACCCAAAAGGGACTTCTCATCCTTTGAATGTTTCACATGTCACAAGATGGGACACATTGCAATAAATTGTCCTCTTAATAAGAAAAATTCAAAAATGGAATTCAAACTATTCTTGCTTTGGAAGCCAAGATGAAATGGAAGCTACACCCACTATTACATAATAAGAGATAAATGGCAAAAAATGACCAAAATCTGCATATAAATGGCCAGTTTTGATTTGGCGATCACTGGTGGCTAATTTTTTGTTTCTTATCACGTGACAAAAAATGTGGTCATATTTAGTTTGGTCATTTATAACTTGTCATCTGGTCATTAATTTGGTCATTAATCTGGTCATATATTTGATGATTAATTTTGTCACATATTTAGTCATTAATTGTCACAATTAATGACCAAATATACGGCCAAATCAATGACCAAGAATATGACCAAATTAATGACCATAAGACAACGATAAATGACCAAACTAAATGTGACCATATTTTTTGTCACGTGATAAGAGACAGAAAAATAGCCACCAAAACTAACATTTGGTCGTTTATATGGGAATTTTGATCATTTGTTTGGTCGCCTATCTCCCATTTGTTGGTCACTTCCCTCTCATTTTTTGGTCACTAATTTAATCTATTTTACTCATTTTACATGCAAATATTCATTGATTTTTTGTAGATAGGGTATGGAGGAATCGAACCACCAATCTCCTACATGTAAAGTAGGTGCTCTTTAATTGAGCTAGTAACCTTGAAGTCTCTACAATACTTGCATTACTTGATACATGGATATTTCCAACATATAACTAACATATATCTATCTTAAATTTGGATCTTAAATCTCTAACCTTAAACTTTTGAAAAAAATATGTTAGATTAAAGCTGCAACATTTGGCTTAAGCCTAGTGGTAAAATTCTCAAAGCTTCGTGCTAACTGCACTTCAACAAGACTATGTTGGAAAGACCCATTCCCATATCTCACCATTTTCTCCAATATTGCAACTGTAAGATCTGTTCCAAACATCTACATGAGAAAAGTAAAGCATCTATATTAATTTAATTGTAAATGCGAGGAAATTGAAAGATGAGAAAATCAAACCAACAAAACCAAACTAATAACAGTCCTCAAATACAAACCTTCCTGTTGAATATTATCAAATCACTCAAGGAAACATTTAGGACAAATAGTAATATACCTTCTTTCCCTGCCCTCTCAAAATTCTATAAATACATATAGGCACTTTGAATTCATCTGAATTGTGATCCACACTCCATCAGCACATGACCTTCCCCCTACTACATCAAGTAAGGAGTCATACAAATGGTTTAAGTAGGACTTAAGAATGCCCAGGTAATCAAGGTTTCAGTGTCTTAATATTTAAATAATGATTATATTAGTCTATTATTCAATTCACAAATAGACAAATATAAGAGCTGCACATTCCATTCACCAATAAGAGATGCACCACAAAAAATCATGGTTGGAGCAGTCCTTTCAAACTTTCTCAAGATCTACTAAACTTCCATCAAAGTAGTGAACAGTCCAGTGACATTCTCTGACAAAACTAGAGAGTTCAAGCAAAAAACCTTAAACTTACAAGGAACCAGACCATCTATGAAACTTAGTAATATTAAGCTATTGTATTGGAATTCAGATTTTAGATATATAGGAAGTTTATATGCCTTCCAAAAATAAAGTTTGCACCAAAATACTTGAAAATACCTCGAACCATGACCTAGAAATACCTTGAAGAAGGTGTTTCAATAATAACATTTCTAGGTGAAACTATGAGTACTGATCCTTCCATAAATTCAGCTCATGAAGATACCTGAACTAAATTTGACTGAGGTAAAAGGTTTACTAGTTCTCCTACATAGCGTGACCAAAACTATGTTGATGAATAAACCAATATTTTATCAATACAAGCTTCAATAATCAGGTGCCAAATGTTTCCACCAGAAAGAAAGATGAAAGTTATCTAACATTTTTTAAACTTGTTTCCTTGGTGTCTATGAAATGAGCACATACAATATGGTACGATATACCAAGCAAACCACTTGGAGAGAAGGAAACATGAATCTATAAAACAAAAAAGATGTCTAGATTTTAAATTCAACAATAACATTATAAGAAAAAACATGAACTATATATATGATAATACATTACTAGTTTATAAAAATACAAAAGAATATCCAAATAGCATCACATGTTCTTCTTGAATTATCTCTGCTTCTTAGACCATCAAAGTCTACATTCCCACCAATGAAGCAAGAAATAAATTTTGCTTCTTTGGAAGCATCCTGACTTCAAATCCCCATACACATCCAGGTTGGTAATTTTTATAGCTGATTTTACCACATCAGGTAGATCACACATTTATGGCCTTCCCAGTCCCTCTGCAAACTATTTGGACTTGATGGACTTATATTATACTTTGATGTTCCAATATCATCCCCAAAACGTGTTTGTTTATACACAACTTTTAAAGAAATACCCGCATGTATACGCAACTTTTGACCTCAAACCTGCATACATCAAGATGTATGCAAAATGACAAATATTTTTGGATTTTTCATCATTTGAGTCCAAATAACTTGACTCTTGGCCTTCCAAATTCCTTGAGAATGCACGGATTAGACCCTCCATTACCTCTTTGGAATGCTATATAAGGAACTCATTGGATACATTAGGGAGGAGAAATTGAAGAGCAAGGAAACTATAGTTCTTTGTTTCCTCAACTTTTCTTATACTTGAGTCTACATCCCTTTGTCCCTTGTAGCACATAGTGTTCTTCCCAAGCATGCCTTTTCTTTGTGATATTTCTATCGACATATGGTGGATTGAAGTGGTGGAGGTCCAGGTGGAGGACTTGGTTTCTCAGGCTTGTAGAAGTGCCGACAGAGTTTGTCACTATTGTATCTCTGATTTATTAATAGAAATATATTTTCCTATCCAATACATGTGCATTTTGAATATGGATATTGACTCCCTGGATGTATTTATTTTCTTATACATGGTTGATTATATATGCTAGGATAGCTCTAACACATTTATATATATCATTCTTTCTTTGTTTGTTGTTGTTGAGAGCAAATTGTAATTGCAATTGCATTGGAAAATCTCAATGGGGATCTACTTCAACCGTCTCGAATAAGGTACGATTTGATATCCCTTAGTGTTATATTTTCTTACTATTATTTCATATTGGGAAAGGTTGATTTCTGGTGTCATACTATCTATTGTGGTACCCCCAAGTCATAGGAAGTTTCTCTTCGAAAAATAATTGGAGACTCCACTAGGGAGGTTCCCAATTGTTTTTATTTGGGAATTGGGTATTCAATATGCTTGAGTTTCTCTTTATTTCTTTGTTTCTATGTCAGTTCTGGAGGTATGTTTTCCCGGTAGTTTCCTGTAGGAGTAATTTGGTCCTGGCTTATCTATTTGCCCTATTTTTCTCCCTTTTTCTTCCTATACGTGAGTGTTTGCATTACAGTCGCGTATACACTCGTTTTCCTCTTGAATTCCCACGTATGTATGCAGGTTTATTGCATACAGTTGTGTATGCTTTGATTTTGAGCTTTATATGGAGGATTGAGTGTTTCTGGGTGAGTTTTGATGATTGTTGAGTCTTCATGGGTGTTGTTGGTGTCTGTATATAGCCTTTGTTTCTAACCAGAGACCCCTTTTGATTTATTTTTAATTAGGTTTTGTTCTGTCATTCATTTGTTCTTTTTGTTTTGGGATTAGTGCATTAGGTATATTTTCTCTTGGAGCCTTGTTTGCTGCTATCTGTGAGTCATTGCAGGGTCTGAGAGTTGTAGAGTCTGTTAGTTCTTTTTATATCTCATTTATTTTAAAAAAATACAAAAATATTTTTTCTTTTTCATACTTATGCATTCTTGCATTTGCATGGCATGGCACTTACATTAGGTTTTTCTTATTGAATTATAGTCAGGTGTTTAGTTAGGAATGATTGCACTCTCATTTGAAGGATGAAACTTGCATCTCATGTAGTGGCATACCCTATTTTTCATTCGATAAATGATTTGCACTTGGCATGTTTTGTTAGGTGTGCACTTTTATTTCACTAATGATTCTCAATATCATTAGTTGCATGGCCATTTCCTTTTGAGTAATTACATCCATTAAAATCAACGCTTAATTAAAATGAACTACCCATTTTTTTTATAGGGTTCACCAACAAGATTAGGTTTTAGAGTCTTGGAATAGTTCATTGTGAGTCAATTCTCCAAGACTACTAAACACAAACAATTAGGTGTATGGCCAGGAGAGAGTGAGAAATCCTTGGTTTAATTAGTGTTTCTCAGGAAGTTCCTCTTACACATGAGTCAAGCACGAGGCACCGCACGTGATTGTGATTGGGATGACCCCTAGTCACTTTCTTCCAGCACCAGAGATATTTCCAGGATCATATTCGTATCTAGGAGCCTTTGAGGTATTGATTGGTGCACCCTTGGGGTACCGTATGTGCTTTCAGGATTCAGGCTTTTCTACCCTACCCATACAGTCGATACCACCTATGACTGTCTTCCTGAGTATTTATTATATTGGGCTAACCTTATTTCCTTACATAGGTATCGTAATGGGTACTTGCAGAGGCTATTTTGTAGGCGTCCTGGCCAGGTAGGGGTCATATAGCACAGTCGCTTTATGCGTTGAAGCTAAGGGCCGCTATAATTGGTTACAAACCTCTGCTTATAGTGTATGGGAGTCTCAATCCTCTCTTAGGGGAGGCATACCTACTGCATTTGGGAGCTCACATATCCTCCCCTTGGTTTGCTTGTTTTTGGCTGTATATTTTTTAGGAGTGTGCTATGTGTATGCTAGCTTGCTTAGGGTTGCGTAGTTAGATTGATTCTTTTATTTTTTTTAAGTCATTATGGATCCAGGTGTGATGCTCCATCGTTCTCGTCATTTAGCAGGACTTTCGCCTTCTCTGCCTCCTCCTCCTTTGGGAGAGAGAGCCAGATAGTCCAGGTGGACTAACTCTCACTTTGATTCACACACCATGAGTGGCCATGAGCCTAAGATCCTAGAGATCCCTCATATTCCTCATCCTATATAGGAGGATGAATCTTCAAGCACATATGGGACTCCGTTGGGATCTGACCATTCTATGGTTGGGACATCTCTTGATTATCCTTCATAATTTTTGGGTTACATGAATGCAAATCACCAGTATTGGTCGTGTAGTCTGAACCATGAGACTCACCATGCAACCACTAGCACTAGCAAAATTAGGTATGGCATGCCTAATCTTCCCGAGACTGGTTCGACACCCAATGTCATATCAGGTTTTGAGCCTAGTGTTGCATCTGGGGGAATTTCCATTCCTTTCTAGGTGGAAAGGTTTGGTAGCACTAGTCATATTACACCTTCCATCCCTGTGGTGGAGGTTCCTTCACAAATGCATCCTAGGCCTAGCATTGACATTCCCGTTCGGGGGCCTGATCCTAAACATGTGAATATTGGGTTTACAAGTTACATCCCTTCCCATATTTCATCGTCTTCAACACTAGTTCCTTCAAATTATTTTTTGACGACACATCCTCTTCCTAACTCCAGTGGTCCTTCGGGTCAAAGTTCTACTATGATCCATGTTCGTTGTGCTTCTAGTCACACTATAGTGTCACAAGGATATGGTCCTCCTCGTGTTTCAGCCAGGTATGGCCCGTCTTATGGAACGGATTATGGGTAGTCTTATGGACAGTATTATAGGCCATCTTACGGATAGTCTTACAGACCATCCTATGGAACATCTTATGGACAAACTTATACACCTTATGGGTCCAGGTATCAACCCGCTTATCAATCTCCTAACTATGGCTTCATACCACCCCAACCTCAAGGTACTCCAAAATACAATATGCAACCCTACATGGGTCAAATGGGAGGAGGTTACTATCATACTGGCCAAGGACATGGTGTCTATAATAATCAATCCAATGTGAACCAACCTTATCAGGGATCTTGGAACCAAATTTATAAACCTAGACTCCCTTTCTTTGCAACGCTAAACCTAGCTGACTTGTCGAGATTGAAAAATGATCCAGTTTCTCATGACCCGGCATGGCTAGTCGTTCCTTCCAACCTTTCTCTGGACATTCCAAAGTTCGAAGGCAAGACTGGTGAAGATATTGGTGAGCACATCACGACGTTCTGCCTTTGGTGCTCTTCGAACGTCTTAAATCACAATTCAGTTCGTTTAATACTATTTCAATGCACCCTTATAGGGCCTGCATCGAAGTGGTACATAGAGTTTCCTAGGGGAACTTATACATTGTTTAATGACCTAGCTATGACCTTCCTCAATCAATTTCAGCTACCCGTGCGTTATGATGTAGGTACTGAACTTTTGTCAACATTTCGGGAGGAAAAATCCACGCATATATCTGATCACATTCAAGAGTGGCATAGACGGAAGATATTGATTAAGGCCTTTATACCACCAAAGTTCTTTTTGGAATGGTTCCTCAAGTCTTTATTTCCTTACATAGAGAAGGATGTTTCCATAGCCGGAGTGCAGAACGAGGAGCAAGCTATTTGCACCACATGTTGATGGCATTGTTGGCTCTGCAAGTGATAAAATCGTAAGCTTGGTTACAAACCAAATGAATAATTTGTCTGTTAACTAGCTGGGGTCGGGACAAGCTACGGATTTGTCTCATCCCACCCAAATGGCGGAGATAATTTCAGTGCAATCATCGAACCAGAAAGGTAACCAGCAACTTGGACGGAATACAAAGAAAGGTAAAAACAATCGAAAGGGTGGGAATAAGAATGAAACGATAATAATGACAAGAACAACAACAATAATGCTAGGAGGGGAAAGAAACCTAAGTGCAAGGTTAATTTTCCTTGTAAGTTGTGTGGAAATGATCACCTCACTCACTTGTACCCTTGAATGGAAGATGCCTCGAAGTTCATCGCACAGGACCCAAATGTGTTGACAAATCCTTTACCACAAAATCAGAATATGAACTTAAGGACCGTGGATCATGGTGGGACTCCAAACCCGTCGGACACAGCTAGTGGCCATGGTTTCATTAACATGGTGAATGCCACAAATGTTGTGACTCGTTCTAAAGATTATGGTACATCACAACCATACCTAGGAAAAGAACTCGCTCCACCTGAGAGTCCTTGTTGAAAAACCTAGTGATAAGCCTGAAGCTCCTCCTCGCATTCCTAAGGGAGTCTTGAAGCATTCGGGGCACAATCCTAATTCTTGAGTCGCCCAAAACTATTATGTCATCGAGGATTTGGGCCAGACTCCTTATGCGATGTCTTCTATAGAAGTTCTTAATACTTTTCCTCCGCAAAGGAAATCCTTATTTTCTACTCTTGGGGTGGTTGATGGAATATTTCCTTCGGTGATCAAATTTGAAACTCATGGATTCCAGCCTTTCTTTCCTTACTATGTGTCCCTTTTTTTGTGTGTAGAGTGTCTAAACAACACCAAAAAGCGCGCAGGGATTGATGAGGGCGCTGCGGCTTCCATGATGTCTTTGTCATGTTGGAAGGGGTTGGGTTCTACTACATTGTCTAAGTCAGGAAACATGTTAATTGCGTTTGATGGAAGATCATTTCAGTCGCATGGCATTCTTCCTTCCCTTGAGGTCCAATTGGGAGGGAAGACCATTACGATCGAGGTCAAGGTGGTTGATGTGCCCCTTGACTATAATATTTTACTAGGTAGGAACTAGATTTACAATATGCAAGCAGTCGCATCGTCACTCTTTTGGGTTGTTTGTTTTCCATTGGATGGGAAGGTTGTGACGGTCGATCAAATATCCTTTGATAATTCTAGTTTGAAAGCATCGTCGGGAGCTTCTATCCCAGTTATCAAACATTCTCAGCTGGCAACTAAGAATATTGGGGTGGGCATGTATCCTTCACTAGTGGGAAATTTTAGTTGTGCCATGCCTGTTCTTATGATTGGTTCTAGTCTTGGTAAGGGTTCAATGTCATTGAGTTTAGTTCCTTTTCTCACTTCACATATGGAGGATCATTGGACTCTTCCTTCTTCGGGTACTTCAAGTGAAGTTTCTATACCTCCCGAGACGGATATGACATTGTCTACAACTATGGTGGCTTATCAAGCTAATATTGATTCGGTTGTAGAGTCTAGTCCTTCCTCTTCACGGATGGAAGAGGAGGACCCTTATGCATTGTCTGCTTGGGCAGTGTTGTCATCTCACTCACATGACTTCCTCGATGACATCTTTCCATTGGATGAGGCTATTCTTGAGGCTATGTCTAGGTTAGAACAACCTTGGGGAGATTTGCATCATAGATCTTATTTCCTCCGTAAGCTTGATGATATTGATCGTGATGACTTTAAGGCGATATTTAGTGAGAAAATTGGTAGGATCGTGGTCCCATTAGGCTCTCCTAGGAAGTATGTTGAAGGGAACATGGCTAAATTGTCACCAACTATACCTATCAATATTTATTGCATTCCTGGAAAGATTGAAAACGTGTACATTGGGGCAGATATTTCCCCTGATGAGATTAGGGACACTGATATTTTTAAACAATTTCGAGATGTGTTTGCTTGATTGCATGACGAAATTCCAGGAATTGAACCTCGCATTGTTGAGCATGAAATCAAAACCTATTTGTAGGTTAAGCCTGTTCGACAACGGTTGCGAGAAATGAATCCTAGGAAAGCGCCTACGATTAAGGCATATATAGAGAAGGTACTCAAAGTTGGCTTCATTTATCTCATTCCCTTGATAGAGTGGGTGTCAAACCCAGTTCTGGTGGATAAGAAGCAGGAAACGATCTAAGTATGCACTGATTTTAGATATTTAAATCAAGCCTGTCCTAAGGATAATTTCTCGACATCATTTATTGACCAAATCTTGGATGAGTGTGTGGGGAGTGAAGTTTTCTCCTTTATGGATGGCTTCTATGCCTATAATAAGATCCAAATTAAACCCAAGGACCAACACAAGAATTCTTATATTTGTCCTTGGGGCACGTTTGCATATCGGAGGATGCAATCCGGCCTTAAAAATGTCGGAGCTACATTTCAAATGGCCATGACCTTTTCCTTTCACAACCTTAAAAGGATTATTGAAGTATATTTGGACAAATTAGCTGCTCACTCTCGATTGAGGGAGTGTCATCCTTATCATTTTCATTTGGTTTTCAAAAGATGTCATCGTTATCAAATTCAGTTAAATCCTCATAAGTGTATCTTTTGTGTGAAGGTTGGTCGCTTACTATGGTTCATTTTTTTTGAGGAGGGTATAAGGGTCGATCCTTTGAAGGTCTAGGCAATACTTAAGTTGTCTCCCCTGCATAACATTAGACATCTTCAGTGTTTTCAAGGTATGGTGAACTTCTTGTGAATATTCGTGGTTAATTTTTCCAATTTGACTAGAGGATTCATGCGTTTGTTGAAGAAAAACACTCCATTTATCTGGGATGAGCGAGCCTGGGAATATTTTTATGCTTTGAAGAAAGCCTTGGCATTGGCCCCCGTGCTTAGTCCACCCAACTGTAGCAGTGACTTTTTGATATATGTGGCTGCATCCCAAGAGACGATTGGCATGGTGTTGGTTCAAGAGGATGAGGAGCTTCAAGAGCATGTCATCTACTATCTTAGCTGAAACCTCATTGATTGGAAGATTCGTTGTACCCATGTTGAGAAGTTGGCCTTAGCTACCTTCTATGCGGTTCAGCGTTTGATACATTACATCCTTCTTCGCCAAATTTTTTTTGTAGCTCACATTAATCCATTTTAGTTTGTCCTGAATCGAAGGATGAAAGGGGGAAAATACAATTAGTGGATTATGATATTGCAAGAGCTTGACCTCGAGTTTGTTTCGGCAAAGTCAAAGAATTCATTGATTTTTGTTGAGCTTATCTCTGATTTTTGAGTTTGGATGAAGGAGAAGTTCATGAGGACTCATTCGTTGATGAGCACATATTTCTCATCTTGATTGCTGACCCATGGTATGGGGACATCATTGTCTACTTGCAAACTTTGAAGGTTCCTTCTCACCTCTCACGGTATGGGCATCAACGACTACATCGTGTATCAAAGAATTACATCATTGTGGATAACACTTTGTACCACTGTGGGGTTGATTCCATTTTACATTGTTGCTTAACTCATGAGGAGGCCGAGGTTGTGTTGAATTATTTCCATGTAGGGGCATGTGGTGGTCATTTATCTAGGATTTCTATAGCCCAAGAAATCTTGAGAGAAGGGTATTTTTTGTCGTCCATATTTAAATATTGTGTTAATACGGTCAAGAGCTGCCACCCTTTCTAGGTGTTCACACAGAATATGCACTCTCACCCTGTCCATTTGCATCTGATCATCACCACGGTCCCTTCACCAAGTGGGGGGTCAATTTTATGGATTGCAAACCAGCTTCGGTTGGGGGGCACCATCATATTATTGTGGTTGTTGACTATTTCATGAAATGGTTAGAGGTTATGCCAATAGTTAAATCCGATGGTGAGACAACCGCACATTTTGGATTCAACTAGATTATCACCCAGATCGACATTTCTAGGGATCTTTTCACTGACCATGGCAGGCACTTTCAGAACAAAATGATGGAAGAGTTGTCTTCGAATTTAGGATATAAGAAAAAGCATTCCTCTTCTTACTATCCTCAAGAGTATGGATAGATTGAAGTAGTGAACAAGTCACTTAAGTTCATTCTCTAATGAACCATCATGCAAAGCAAGACCAATTGGCATATCATGTTATATCCTGCTTTATGGGCTTATCGAACCATGGTTAATACTGCCACCGGTTTTTCTCCTTATTAGCTTATGCATGGGGTGGAGTCGGTTTTACCAGTTGAGTGTGAAATCCCTTCTTTGAAGATAGCCGCGGAGCTTTTACCATACACTTCCACATTGGAAGAGCATTTGGTCCACTTGGAGAAACTTGATGAGCAGCGTCGAGATGCTTTAGTGGCTCTTGATATTAACAAGAATCGTGTTAAGGTCCAGTACGATAAGCATGTCCGTCCTAGGAGGTTTAGTGAAGGTGACTTGGTTCTATTGTGGGACCAAGCTAAGGAACCCTTGGGGGTAAGAAAGTTTAATCCCATGTGGCATGGGCCTTATGTTGTCAAGCTTGTATTAGAGAAAGGTGCCTATGAGTTAGTCGATTATGAGGGGACAGCCTTGGCGAAGCCTAGAAATAGGTTCTATATTAAGAACTATTATGCATGATTCTCAACCAGGGATGATTTATTGTATATTAGTGTACATTTGCATAGTGTAGTTTTGGTCTGATTATGGTGATATAGTTTGTTGACTAGCTTTCATTTTTTGTGACAAATGTCGACAGAGTCTTCGATTTATGTAGGATTTGCTGATGGTTCTAGGAACCACACTCAAAACTCAGCTTCGACTCCTTCGGTGATTTATACTCCTACAGGTCAATTATTGTCTTTAGGAGTGGTATGTCTATGGCCTTCATCGAACAATGTTGCAGAGTATAGTTTCATTATTGAGTTATTGCATGATTCCATTTCACATAGTATTCACTCTCTTGAGGTACGTCTTGATTCGCAGTTAGTAGTTTCACATCTTAATGGCTTGTATCATGTTAGGGATCCAACTTTGTTACGAAGGTTCTTGCGTGTTAGTTTGCTTTAACAAAAAATTGAGAACATAACATACATTCATATTACAAGAAATTTTAATCAAGTTGTTGATTCATATGCTAACTATGTACTACATTTCCATTTGTTTCACAGACGATAAAGCATTCACAAACATTTACACATGAAAATAAAATAATAATCGATCATCATAGGTATTTTTCATTAAAATATATGTCCAAAAATGTGGTGTCATAATACATAAGTGTCATATACAAAAATGGGGCTTCCGAGCCACCAAAATATACTACACGGTCATAGAAAAAAAATGCACCCCAGCCTCTAATCCTATGGGGGAGGAGGGTGTTGATCATGGTAGCACACTACAACTGTAGCTAGTCGACGAAATAAATGAACCCATGCTCGTGTTACTCCAACCACCTGGTGTTGCATGGCCTCAACCAAGTCCTCGACTTACACTATGGGAACCCTATGTGTCAAACGGATGAAGTTCGTGTGAATGCTTTGGAGCGTATGTTCCGCATCCACACCCATGATCTCATCTCCTCTTCCCCTCCATTGATGACGCGGGAAACCATCTAGTCGTCGTGGTCCCACATCTGCATGTACATGACAGAGTATCACTGTATGTCATAGCACCAAAAAAATTTCTTTTTGATTCCATATATCAAAAAACACAAAAAAATTAATAACTCAAAAAACAAAGTTGGAGTCGAGATTCATTACCTATCTCTCCATATGCAAATCCTGGTGGTATAGGCATGTCTGGGTATTCACAGAAGTTGATCCCTACATAGGGATAGTCATCTATGGTGATGATCTATCTCCACCACCAGAGAAAGAAGTCTGTTGGGTAGGGGTTGGCCACCCACACCCCTCTTAGTCTCTGCATGACATTTTCCCAGTGTATTTGAGCTGGATCTTGAACTTTGTGTGGGGGAATCTCAACTCTAGTGCTTAGCCCCGGCACACGCTCATAAAAGAAAGCACTCAAGATGACTTTGTAACCAAATTTCCTCGCCCACCCCATATTGCAGGCAATAAGCTATTGTTTCATGTTGCTCATCAGCGAGGTACTCCAGCCATATATTAAAGGATGCATACACTCCACCGCATAGAAAATCAAAGGCCTTGAAGCCTGGTGGAGAGGTTCCAATACCATTATCCTTCCTAGAGCCAACAGTATGGCTTTTAACCCGAGGATTTGGAACAATTTTGTTGGGGTTTGACTCCCAACCTTCTCTGTATATAGGACACAATACACAGCAATGTACTCATATATAGTGAGCCCGCCTCCTGGCTCACGAAACTGTAATTTTTGTTGGTGAAAATATATTCTATCTAATTCAACACTTAATTGTCAACCCGGGAAGGTAACTTATGAGATCCAAACAGTATATGTGCGGGATTGAAGGCTTGAACTAATCTAAGCTAATATGAAGCTGGTAATCTACCTAAAATTGAGTAAGGGTTCTGAACAATCAAACTGATCAGAATAGTATCAAACTATACTACTTTACCTTATAAAAAAAGAATGGATATTATGAAAGAAAATACTAGTGTGAAAAGCAAGACTTAATTCAAAGTAAGTTACTCACGAAAAATGGAAATTACTTAACAATTACTAAAAATGGAAAAGGATATTCAAACTTAAACCATGAAACAAATTCAGAAATCTAACTGCAATACAATTTAGAAAATACAAGTTAAGGGAATCTAAGCATATGCAAATGACTTGGAAATAAATTAGATTCTAGAAGCAAGTTAAAAAATTAATCAAGTTATTCTATTTCTAAATCAAATCCTATCTGTGAACATCTTCATTAACTATGTAAATGAGAAAAACAGATCCTATGCTTGAACTAATATGGATGATCAAATCATGAAAACTAATGTACTTTCAAAAATTAAATTACCAAGTTTTAATCCAAAATCAACCTTAACAAAAATGGAGTAAACTAAGCTAAGAATGAAATTGACGAGTTCTAGAACAGTAACAAGTTAAGGAATCAGACATAAAGTATTAACTATAGATCAAGGTACAATCAAAAAGGAAAACTAAGGCAAAGATAAGAAAATGACTAAAAATGAATATGAAGCTTAAACAAACATTATGCCATTCAAAACAAGGTTCTAATTAAATGTACAAATGCTGGTTAACTACAAGAATTAAGGAAATTCAAAAACCTGAGAAATTGAACCTTAAACAATCATAAAAACAATGCAGAAAATATTAAAGTCCATATAACAATCCAGATGAAATTCTGAAAGACAGTCCGAATGACAGTTCAGATGACAGAAAACGATACAAACTAAGAGAACAAATAGATTAAATGATCTAATGCTACCTGGTTTATGCATATGAACCTGCAGTGCAAGGAAAGCAGTGAATAGACTGTTTAAAACGGAAATAACAAGAAGAAGCTTATACTAATCATTATCTAAGGAACTAACTATTTCTATTGCATAATAAAACAAGACTGAAATGTACATGAAACTAATCTACAGCTACAGGAAAACAATCAAAACTAATTCTAACTATGGACTGAACTTTGAAACATTAACTAATTAGCTTTATCTAGTTAAAAATGAAAAGAATGAAAGAAAACTAAGAGAAACTATGCATGACTGCTTGTTCTAGATTCTGGAAATGTAAATTATATTAGCAACAGTAAATAAATTATAGGAAATAAAACAGAATCTCCAAGAAACCAAGTTGAATACATATACTGAAAAATAAACTATTTAATTGCAGAAACGAAATACAGAAATATACACAACAAAAAACCTCTGGTTGTTGAGGGGGCCTTCTAAGCAATTAGGGGTTGTGTCTAACGCAAATTAGTCACCAACATAGCATGGAAATACTCATCAATAGCTGAAACATAGACTTTTTATTAAACTGAAGAAAAATTTACAAAGAGTTTTTGTAACGTCTCTGACCCTCCGACCGGCGAAGAGGATGCTACCATGGCGTTAACCATCCAGGATACTAGCCCCATAAACATGTGAATTCATAAAAATGCTGAAACATAATGCATTGAAATAGAACATACACGGATGCAATTATTTATCATACACAACAGAAGCAACATACATTCATACAAGCATTCATTCAACATGTTCGTCAGAATCATTAACGAAAAATATGATTTCAGAAGTTAAATAAACAAGATTACTTATATTATAAAGAACTATTTCCGCAACCAGCTACGTCACTGCAACATTCCACCCAACCATAGGCCAGCGTGCTCCTTAATCTCTCAGCAACGCTTCCATCCCCGAGATGGGCATGATTCTCCAAGGAATAAGGAACAAGCAGGCTTACAAATAGCCAAGGATACACAAAACACAGCCAAGCCAACACAGTTGGGTTTATCAGGCCATCAAGGAGTTGGGAAAGGATAAATGCTAAGCTGGTGATCCCATTACAGAGCTAGGAACACCTACACCAGAACTTGCCTGAATTCTAAGACACCCAACACAAGCAATTAGTCCCTTCTCTGCTATACAGTCCCTCAGGCCATGCCTTCCCTTCCAGTGCTATTCAGGGGTTGTGGAGAAGAAATCCAGCCCTCTAGCTCTGTCTGTGTGGTTTCCAAACAAACCAGGTTTATCAAGAAAACCAATCCCCCATCCCTGCTCCCAACGTAGTCCGAAGACCAACCATTGCATGCATGCAATCAATCAACAATTACAGCTTAACAAGGGAAAATGAATCCAAACAGTCTGTGGCAGCCCCAAATCATAACAGCATACACAACCAATAAACATGGGGAAACAACAGCTCGTTCTACACAATCGAAGACATTGGGGAAAGAAAATGCAGTCTCCCAACCTGTGCGTGAGGAAAACTTGCACCAGACCCCAAAATATAGAGGGAAAACACACCAGATTCTACTCTGTGGAAGAACATGAATGACAACTAACAAGCGGCTCCCCTCCTGGCTGCGTGAGAGCAAGCAGAATAGATTCCTGTGCGTGAAAATGAACAGACTCTCGTCCCCAAAATGTAAAGAAGACCCCCCGACAAAACACATTGTAATGTAAGGGAGACCACAGCAACCCACAATTCAGTCTGTGAGGATAGTATCCGCCCACACCATCCACAAAATCTGTAGAGGAAAACTACGTGAGTAAAACCAGGAAAATCCTGTGCATGAAGATGAACAAGACTCTCGCTCCTGCATGAGGATGAACAACTCTGCCTATGCATGAAGATGAACAGACAATGGAGAGGATGCGCAGTAGTCGAAAGTGCGTGAGTGTTTCTGCATCGTCGTGGGGAGAATGGAGTGTCTATTGGAGTGATGGCAGTGGTTTGCTTGCCATCGTGAGGTCAACAACGCTGGTGGAGTGTGCGTGTGGGCAAGGACTGACAGTCCTACCACACTCCACTCCCAGCCATAACTGCCCCAACTAACAGCATAGCTTTTAATGGTGGTGGTTGGATAAGACAAGGTGGTGACACATGGATTTCTCTCATGGCTCAAGGTTTGACATTTCCCCCACCCTTATCCTTGTGAAAATCATGCCCCTTCTCAATTTAGTTTCCGTGGACGTAGCTGGTCGAGGTTCATTTTAATTAAAGATGCATATTTACATGATGAAAAAACTTAATATATACCACATGCCCCGATACACCATCGGTGACAATTTCAACCCGAAACATAGCATAACCAATCGATGGTGGGGCCTTGGCCTTTAGCTCCGTACCATGATCATTTACAATATATACATCATATACATCTAATGCAACGGGGTCAAAACCGAGGTGTTACAGTTTTTATACCCCCTTCTTCAAAACCAAAGAGGTATTTATATATTGATTACAAAGGAGAGTAGGTCAATCACCCCTCTCTAAAAATAGAGGGTCTTCAATGCTGAGAAACGACTCCATTAAATTAGGAACAAACTCATAAAAATGACCAACCACGTTTTGACGTTTTCTGGGCAAATCTGTTTCAAGGAACCACACATTGCTCCCAAATGGCTTTGATTTTTCGCAAAATTCCTCTCGAGGACCTAAATGGGCCTATTCCGCACAAAACCCATGTGTCGTAATTTTTAGTTTCGCCTATGTTTTCCCACAAGTATATCCCGAAATTCTGCTATGTGTTAAAAATACGTTGCCCGAATGGGCGTCTAGATGAGCGTCCGAATGACCTGTAACGGAAATTAGTTCACAAATCCAGATTCTCAGCAGAATTTATGCTGGTTTGTTGGCCACATTTACAGTTGGGTGTTGGGTTGTTGAATTGTATGCTGGATTCATGCCGTGCCTCCTTCACATGATTCTTAAATCCATTTAGCGTGAGTTAACTCATGACCAACACATAAAAACAATCTGTTACATTAAATCAAACTTAAAACAAATTAAATCCAAACTCCACATGTTATTTTATTAAGTTAATGTTTGATGTGGAATAAAATGATTATGAGGTGGCTCAATATTCTAAGTTAAAATCTTTTTCCCTTTCATAATTTTCACATTTTTTATATTAATTCGGAACGTATCAATTCACTTTGTTTATATTATCAAATTTCCATAATTTATCTTCCATATTTACTTTGTCATTATTCACATTACTTCTATTTATAAGTGTTTCCTTTAGATCTAAAATAGTTGTTTTTTATTAAAAGGTAAAAAATATTTACTTTAATATTTTTCTTTTTCAAAAAGGCTTCTGGTAACTCATGTTTTTTATTTGCATAAGCGAATCAACAAGATTAACGAGAATCGAAAGACACGGGTAAGCCAAACCAATAAACTAACATGCAATCAAATCTAGTTCAGAACCCAGGATCGAATGAAAGGTCAAATGGAGTACTGAAATGTTTATCATTTCCAAAATACTACATTTAATACATAAAAATAACATATTTGTCTTATTTTACATTTACGAGATTTTAATTAATAAAACAAAGTAAAGACAACTTTATTGAACATAGATGTATTAAATTATGGTAAATAGGTTGGAAACTAATGTAAATAAAATAATTATAAAAGACAATTCAGGAGCCCAACATTCCCCCAGACCAAAGATATGGCACGTCCACGTACCATGAATGAATCGGAAGTGGTATTTCATTTATTCAAAAACTCTGCTTGATCCTCAAAAATAGTTTATAGGCAATCGTTCAGCAAAATGAAGCCAACTTTATTACTGCATGAAAACTAGAACTTAGAAAAAAAAATGTTATGAGATGACCAAAACAACTTCATATTATTTAAGATCTCTTAATGCATACAATTATGCCAACTAGTAATAATTCATGCTTATGAAGACCATATCAACTGAGACTCTCTCTCCCCTAGAATGAAGGTATGGCGCATATTCGTGCCATGAATGAATTAAGACTGGGTTAAAATAGAAAACATTAGGGTATAGATAGTCTATAAAGCCTATAGGAAACCAGTCATCCCTACTACTTCTTAAAGGTTTATTGTCATTCAAGTAATTATGGACAGAGTTTGCATTTCAAGTTCATTAGACTCCTAAGTTTATGGGTCCCACTTCTACGATAGTGATATCTTAGGTATAGTATGAGTTAGACAATAGGGTCTTAAGTGCAATTTACAAGCATTCTCAAATGGAAGATTGATGGAGTTCATTTTATTTAGATAAACCATGCATACCTTCCTCCAGTATACCCACAACAACCTTTATTATTACAGAGTCAGTTTCATATTTTTTCTCTTTTTTTAAGACTCTTTTTCTCTCTCTTTTTTAACAAGTTATCCTCCCCAGGAAGATTACCCTATTTTAGTCGGGCCTATTCAGTACCCCGTCGAGTTTACCCATTCATACCATAGGCTGGTACCCGCTTCCAGTGAGCATGTTCAGTACCCCAGCGGGTCAACCTCTTAAGCATGTTTTCTATCAGAGGCTCTTGTCCCAATGTTTCCACTCCCTATAGATATTCAGAAAATAATTTTTCCTATAAAGGAGTGGTGGGGGGAGCAGCTATAAAAACCATGCTATAGGGTGGGATGGTATATGGGTTGGAGGACAACTAGTTTTTTTATTATTATTATCATGGAACCAAAAATAAAGGCTGCAAGAGGAATCTACTGAATCAAGGATACACACGGTTGATAGATTTAGTGTAAAGTGGATGAATCCATAAGATAATGAGTGAAAGGTGTCTCTAGCCCCAAAATTCACCTATTTCATATAGATTTATAGTAGTGTTCCCCACAAACTAGGAATTTCATTCACCATTATGCTACCCTGTAGTAAAGATGCTTAAATAAAAGACTCTGAAAATGAAGCTAGGATGTACAAGTGACCTCTAGGTTTAGATAGACTTTTAAACTTATGAAAAATCCCTATGGCATTCAAAATTGGTCTTGAGCAGTTGTTACATTCAGAAATATGCATGTACGAAAAGAAATAATGATGAAAAATTGTTTCGATTCAGTCTTTGGCATTATCTTCTTCTTAGTTCTTTTATTTGAAAAAGAAAACAAAAACGAAGTTTCATTATTCCCTAAACTAAGAATGCAACATTTTATTTATATACATATTTCCCTACCCTAAGAAGAAAGAAAACATGTTTATTCAAGTATATGAGCTTTTCTAATGAAACCAAGTACGAAGCAAAATGAGAATTGTACCTTTATCCACATATGAAAAGATGGTTGCAATGATTACCTGAATGTGGAAGTTCGACCAACTTACTTTTCTTTGCATCAATAGGTGTCAAATGAAGGAATGGTATTGCGGTCGAGTTACCTCTTGAAACCATCTTTCGATGTAGTCTTGGTACTCAACGTCCTTCACTCTGTCATACAAACCCTCTTCTTCTAGTTGAGCAGTTGTTTGAGAATATGATGGATCTGTTGTCATGTATATCGAGAACTCTTCGATTTTTGGTTGCTCTCTTTTAGATGCAATCCCCAATATATCAACTTCTTCTGCATTTTTACAAATAAGATCATTTTGTAGTTCTTGGGATTTTGGTCCGTATGTCATTCAGGAGTAGTTGATAAACTTTCAACTTCTGTCAGGATCTTCTATTCGGTAGAGGTCAATATTATAGCCTTTTCTAGGATTCAAGAGAGTTCTCTCATACTAATGAGCACCTTTGAGTTCATTTTGTTGGTTGGTAGGTCTTGCTTCACACAAGGATTAGTCCCTAAGGTTCTTACATTACCCAAAAAAAATTATGTGTTTTTGAGAAACTATCTACTACTAAAACCAATTTATGATTTAAACACGACACACTAAAACACCTACATGAAATTAACTTGCGGAAAGTAAACACACTCATACTGAAAGAAAACCACACTTGCATAAGAGTAAATTGTAAAAAAGTAAACTAACTAAATTTTCATAATCAAAGCATACATGCATGAAATTAAACTATGGAAAAATAAACTATCTATGTTTGCGGAAAGAAAAGTACATGTAACTATGAGAAAGTAAACTAACTATGTTTGCAAAAAGTAGAGTTAAGAGAAGTAAATCAACTTTGCGTGAAATAAACACACTTGTGCGAAAAAGGAACAATAAGGATTTGGGGCACCCCACTATAGTGGATGCACAGGTTCTTACCTCTCATCTTACTGTTCTCCCCTCCCCCTTGTTGTGTAATGTAAATGCAACCTATCTACCCCTATCTAACTAGACTCCAATCTCTTTAGCACCTCCCCAACAACAGTGCCAAAATGTTGGTGAAAATATATGCTGTCTAATTCAACACTTAATTGTCAACCCGAGAAGGTAACTTATGAGATACAAACACTATATGTAAATGAAACCTATCTACCCCTATCTACCTAGACTCCAATCTCTTTAGCACCTCCCCAACAACGGCGCCAAAATGTTGGTGAAAATATATGTTGTCTAATTCAACACTTAATTGTCAACCCGAGAAGGTAACTTATGAGATGCAAACACTATATGTGCAAGATTGAAGGTGTGAATTAATCTAAGCTAATATGAAGCTGGTAATCTACCTAAAATTGAGTAAGGGTTCTGAACTATCAAACAGATCATAATAGCATCAAACTATACTAATTTACCTTATAAACAAGAATGGAAATTATGAGAGAAAATACTAGTGTGAAAAAGCAAGACTTAATTGAAAGTAAGCTACTCACGAAAAATGGAAATTACCTAACAATTACTGAAAATGGAAAAGGCTATTCAAACTTAAACCATGAAATAAATTTAGAAATCTAACTGCAGTATAATTTAGAAATTACAAGTTAAGGGGATCTAAGCATATGCAAATGACTTGGAAATAAATTAGATTCTAGAAGCAAGTAGAAAACTTAATAAAGTTATTTTATTTCTAATAGGGATAATTTTAGGGGCAAAATTTAGCCCATAGGCTACTTTTGGGGGTTTTCTCCAAAAAAAGATTCACCATTCTGCATTTTTTGAAGTCCTGTTTCACCCAATTTTGATGGGGTAAACTTTTTTCACCGTAAAAATCGCCAAATTATTATATAAACGATATAAAATCCTTGGAAATTAAAATAATTTTTGAAAAATATCGCCAAATATTTTATAGTTGGCGTTTTAAGAATTGGTAAGATTCACCAACATTTATACACTTTTAAATAAGTATGGTTCCTTAAAATCATCCCTAATTTCTAAATCAAATCCTATCCATGAACATCTTCATTAACTATATAAATGAGAAAAATAGATCCTATGCTTGAACTAAGATGGATGATCATATTATGAAAACTAATATACTTTCGAAAATGAAATTACCAAGTTTAATTCCAAAATCAACCTTAACAAAAATGGAGTAAACTAATCTAAGAATGAAATTGATGAGTTTTAGAACATTAACAAGTTAAGGAATCAGACATAAAGTATTAACTACAGATCAAGGTACAATAAAAAAGGAAAACTAAGGAATAGATAAGCAAATCACTAAAAATGAATATGAAGCTTAAACAAACATTATGCCATTCAAAACAAGGTTCTAATTACATGTACAAATGTTGGTTAACTACAAGAAATAAGACAATTCAAAAAATTGAGAAATTGAACCTTAAACAATCATAAAAACAATGCAGAAAATATTAAAGTCCATATGACAATCCGGATGACAGTCCAAATGAAAGTTTGGATGACAGAAAATGATATAAACGAAGAGAACAAACACATTAAATGATCTAATGCCAGCTGGTTTATGCATATGAACCTGTAGTGCAAGGAAAGCAATGAATAGACTATTTAAAATGAAAATAACAAGAAGAAGCTTATACTAATCATTATCTAAGGAACTAACTATTTCTATTGCATAATAAAACAAGAATGAAATGTACGTGAAACTAATCTACAACTACAGGAAAACAATCAAAACTAATTCTAACTACGGACTGAACTTTGAAACATTAACTAATTAGCTTTATCTAGTTACAAATGAAAAGAATGAAAGCAAACTAAGAGAAACTATGCATGACCGGTCGTTCTAGATTCTGGAAATGTAAATTATATTAGCAATAGTAAATAAATTACAGGAAATAAAACAACATCTACAGGAAACCAAATTGAATACATATACTAAAAAATAAACTATTTAATTGCATAAACGAAATACAGAAATATACACAACAAAAAACCTCTAGTTGTTGACGGGCCCTTCTCAGCAATCAAGGTTTGTGTCTAACTCATATCAGTCACCAACATATCATGGAAATACTCATCAATAGCTAAAACAGAGACTTTTTATTAAATTGAAACAAAGTTTACAAAGATTTTTTCTAACCCCTTCTTCAAAACCAAAGAGGTATTTATATAATGATTACAAGGGAGAGTAGGTTGACCACCCCTCTCTAAAAATAGAGGGTCTTCAATGCTGAGAAACGATTCCATTAAAACAGGAACAAACTCAGAAAAATGGTCAACCACATTTTGACGTTTTCTGGGCAAATTTGTTTCAAGGAACCACACATTGCTTCAAAATGGCTTAGAAGTTTCGCAAAATTACTTGCAAGGACCTAAATGGGCCTATTCCACAAAAAACCCATGTGCCGAAATTTTCAGTTTCATCTTTGTTTCCCCGCAAATATAGCCCAAAATTCTGCTGTCTGTTAAAAACAGGGTGTTCGAATGAGCGTCCAAATGAGCGTTCGAATGACCTGTAACAGAAATTAGTTCACAAATCTGGATTCTGAGCGGAATTTTTGCTGGTTTTTTTGCCACATTAGCGACTGGGTGCTGGGTTGTTGAACTGTATTTGGGATTCATGCCATGCCTCCTTCACGTCATTCTTAAATCCATTTGGCATGAGTTAACTCATGACCTGCACATAAAAACAATCTGTTACATTGAATCAAACTTAAAACAAATTAAATCCAAACTCTACATGTTATTTTATTAAGTTAATGTTTGATGTGGAATAAAGTGATTTTGAGGTGGCTCAATATTCTAAGTTAAAATCTTTTTCCATTTCATAACTTTCACATTTTTTAAATTAATTTGGAATGTATCAATTCACTTCCTTTATATTATTAAATTTCCATAATTTATCTTTCATATTTACTTTGTCATTATTCACATTACTTCTATTTATAAGTGTTTCTTTTGGGTTTAAAATAGTTATTTTTTTATTAAAATGTAAAAAATATTTACTTTAATATTTTGTCTTTTTAACAAGGCTTCTAATAACTCATGTTTTTTATTTGCATAAGCGGATCAACAGGATTAACGAGAATCGAAAGACACGAGTAAGCAAAACCAGTAAACTAACATGCAATCAAATCTAGTTCAGAACTCAGTATTGAATGAAAGGTCAAATGGAGTACCGAAATGTTTATCATTTGCAAAATACTACATTTAATACATAAAAATAACATATTTGTTTTATTTTACATTTACGAGATTTTAATTAATAAAACAAAATAAAAGACAACCTTATTGAACATAGATGTATTAAATTAAGGTAAATAGGTCAGAAATTAATGTAAATAAAATCATTATAAAAGACAATTCTGGAGCCCAACAAGTTTACCACCTCCCCTCAATAGGACAATCCTGTGATAAATTAAATGTCCTCAACCTCGATGATGAGGGACATCCTGTCTAGATGAAATTCAAGATCCCAGTAATCCACTAGCACCTGGAGTAGCCTTGGCTTTGCCCTTAAGCTTCCAAGGCACCAAAACTTGTATAGTACACATGCCCTTAATTTTTGTTGAGCCATTAGATCAGCTTACACTGCCTCCTCAACATCACCATGTTCACGCTCTCTCCATTCTAGAACCATCCTGCACAAGAATTTCCAAATTTCATTAGAATTTTCCTTTTATTTTCTTATTTGTGGCCCTATACATGACTGTTTGCAAAAAAACCATGTACATATGTTGGTTTCATGGTGTTTTTTGTGTATATCCATCCCTATACGCGGAAAAAGACCTGATTTCTGCGTGGGCTGAAAATGCCCATTTGGGATGGCCCAAAATAAAAATTTGACGATGAAAATTAAAAATTGAAACATGTTAATGGAAGAGATGGCCATGAGCTCCTACCTGAACCAAACAAAATGTGATTCTGTGGACCGATGCTCTCGAAATCAGCTACTAAATTTCATGGTCTCAAATGCACTATGGTGGGTAAAATTTCAGATGGTATGGAAAATTTTATTTTTTCATTATTTTATAGAAAAAAATTTGAAATTTTTACCCACTTTCTATAGTTTTGACCTGTTTTTTACTATTTTTGGACCGTTTGGACTAATATGATGTTGTAGGAACCCATTTTGAGCATGATTTGACTGATTCGTTGATTCGTTTGATCTTATTATAGGTATAACATCTGAATAGGCATAAAGGTTAGGATTTAATGTCTGCCTAGATTTTGCATGACCTTATGACCGTTTCACTTTAACCTTAGGTTTGAACCCATTCTGCGATGTCATGGAACCTTCATGCTGATGTTAGAAGTGGTATTGTGAGAATGGCAGAGTTTTCCTTTACATGGGTTCCCTAGTTAGATCCTATTTTTCATTTGGTACCCATGCAGAGATGCCTCCTTTAGGTTGTGGGAGTCCCTTTTTAGTCCCACCATGTCCTTGAGCAAGAGCTTCATACTCCTCTTGAACTTTATGTTGGCTTTTTCCTATAGGGACTCCCTTGTATATGTCAAGTTGTAATTGTATTTCATGAGTTTTGCTTTCCTTCTTGAGCTTTACTTCGGCTCCCTGACTTCGATTTATCATCCATATAGCTCGATATTGCCTCATGTATATCCAAGCAGAGCCTATTTTGTATATCCTTTGTAGCTTGATCACCCCTTTACTAGGGGGAGACCTTCCCCCGAGTGTCGTTATCCTGCACATGTTTCCTTGCATTGAGCATAGGTATGTTCCACTACTTGGAACTAGCTTGCATGTCCCTGACACTCATCTCCTCCTAGCTATTTACTATAAAGCACTTTTATTCTTTTTCAAACTTTTCAAAATATCTAAAAAAGTACAAAAAAAATTGAAAAACATAAAAATCCAGATGGAAAAGATGTTATCTTTGGCAGCAGTTGAGTCATGTCGCCTTCAAATAGAGCACTGTATATCACATTAGTTGGTTGGGTTATTAGTTTGACTTTAGAAGTTGTACTTGTTACTTTGATTTTATCTCCACCGACTGGTTATGCTTCCAGTACCCATGGAGTCTCTGTTGATGCCTCCTGTGTCATAGAGATGTCCTAGTTTGCGTATTGAGTCTATCTTTCCTACCTTCAATCACCACTTTTATTATTCTCTTGTTCGAAGGAATTTGAAGCCTAAGTCGGCCATTCCTCAGTTATCTTGACTTTGCATGTCAGTCATGCCTGGTACTGTTACTGGTTCATGCACATCTTGTTTGTTGAGTTCTTCCACATTATACAGCATTGCTGAGTACCTCATGTTGTTTTATGGGGGATGCCTTAATTCCCTCCTTCTAGCGGATTTCATTCCATGGACATCAGATAATTTATCTGGAATAGGAGTATATATTCATTTGATTTCCTTGAGATTTATAGTCATCAATGGTAGGTTCTCTCACCATCGACAGTTTTGGGAATACATCAATGCCCCCGATCGATGGATTCTTCCAAGTGTTCGACCTCAACACATATATAAAACTTGTTAGATTGCACTATGTACCTTGATTCCCATTTTCATTATCAGTGGGTTATGTTACATATGTTAACGATATACATCAATGACCAGTAATCATACGATGAACTACTATGTTTGACCTCAACACATCTATTCACATAGTATGACATGTACTCATAGCGTTTCGTGTAGAATACCTTCTAGCTTGGTGGAATTCCATATATGCTACCTCCTTGATCAGGTCAGTATTCATGATACTTCAGCTCTCACGATCATGATTCCAGTCTTTTCAGTGTATATCAGATATCTTCATCCATTATGAAGATCTTAATCCATTGTATATTATATGTGGTGATGACCACACATGACATTTTGTATATCATGCATATTCATAGCCATTGTACTCTTATGTATCTGGGACTGCTACATGTATTTGCAATCACATGGAGAGATTTATCATTGTATTGTACTGATGAGTGGCTGGTTCTTCCACTTGGGTATTCATTACTCCACTTCTGGGATGGATTTTATAATGTATTTCGGTGATCATGTTACCCCTCTGACCTCACACATTAGGGGGCATATGTTATAACTAATTTTATCACATCAGGTAGATCACACATTTATGGCCTTCCCTGTTCCTCTGCAGACTCTTTGGACCCCATGGAATTATATTATACTTTGATGTTCCAATATCATCCCCAAAAATTGCATGTTTATACATATACGTGACTTTCAAATAAATACCCACGTGTATACACAGCTTTTGACCTCAAACCATCGTACATCAAGATGTGTGCAAACTGAAAAATATTTTTGGAGTTTTCCTCATTTGAGTCAGAATAAATTGACTCTTTTCCTTCCAAATGCCTTGAGAACGATCGGATTCGACCCTCCATTACCTCTTTAGAGTGCTATATAAGGAACCCCTTGGATACATTGAGGAGGAGAAATTGAAGAGAAAAGAAACTATAGTCCATTGGTGCCTCATCTTTGCTTATACTTGAGTCTACATCCCTTTGTCCCTTGGATCACATAGTGTTCTTCCCAAGATTTTATTTGACTAGTGAGCTTGCTATCAAGAGATGGAGGACTCGGTTTCTCTGGCTCGCAGAAGTGCCGACAGAGTTTGTCACTATTGTATCTCTGAGTTATTAATACAAATATATTTTCCTACCCAATTCATGTGCATTTTGAATATGAATATTGAATCCATGGATGTATTTAATTACTTATACATGGTTGATTCTATATTCTAGGATAGCTCTAACACATTTATATATATCATTATTTCTTTATTTGTTGTTCTTGAGAGCAAATCATAATTGCAATTGCATTGGAAAAGCTCAACGGGGATCTACTTCAACCGTCCGGAATAAGGTATTGTTACGAAGAGAAATTCCTATGGCTTGGGGTACCACAATAGACATCTTTGACTCCAGAAATCAATCTTTGCCAATATGCAATAGAAATAAAATGTCTAACACTAAAGGATCAGACCTCGTACCTTATTCTGGACAGTTGAAGTAGATCCTCGTTGAGCTTTCCAATCTTCAACTTGAATTGATATAATACTTCCTCAACAACAAGTAAACAATACAAGCATACTATATATCATGGTGTTAGATCTATTCTAGCATATATATAATCAATAATGTAAAATCATTTGACATATTCCAATGGATACAATATTCAATCAAATACACATCATTGGACAGGAAAAGATAGTTCTTATTAATATAAATCAGAGATTACAAGATAGATACAACCTCTGACGGCACATCTGCGAACCGAAGAAACTGAATCCCCCACTTGGGCCTCCACCACCTCAATCCTCCATCTCACGATATCAAGCTCACTAGCAAAAGGCAAGCTTGGGAAGAACACAAAACTACTCCAAAGGGACAAAGGGATGCAGACTCAAGTATAAATTCCAGCAACAATGGACTATAGTTTCGTTGCTTTCAATCTCTCTATATGCCTTCAATGTACCAAGGGGTTCCTTATATAGCTTCACAAGGGATACTGAAGGGTCAAATCCGAGCGATCTCAAGGCATATGGAAGGCCAGGAGTCGAATGAGTCAGATCCTTGTCCAGGAAAACTCCAAAAGTATTTGGATTATGCACACATCCCGATGTACATGGTTATATGGGTTAAACCCACGTATGTACGTGGTTATCGGGTAAAAAGCCGCGTATATGATTTTTTATATAGTTTTAGGGATGATCAAGGAAACATCAAAGGATAAAAGATGGTCCATGGGGTCTAAAGAGTCTGCAACGGGACAGGGGAAGGCCATACAAAGTGTGATTCACCTGGAGTGGTGAAATCCACTATAACAGATGCCCCCTAATGTGTGAGGTCAGAGGGTTCATACGATGGCTAAAATACATTATAATTCCATCCCAGAAGTGGAGTGATGAAGGATCCAAAATGGAAGACCAACCACCCAAACAACATAGTACAATAATACAACTCTGCATATAACTGGAAGTACATATAGCAGTCCCGGATACATAAGAGTACAATGGCCATGAATAGGCATAATACATGATATCACATATGTGGTCATCTCCACGAACAATATACATAGATCAGAATCTCCATGATGAAGATATACAAAGGACCATGATCTCCAAAATGGCTGAAGATATACAATAGATCAAGATCTCCATAGTGGCTGGAAATGTCTGACATACACTGGAATCAAGTCACGAGAGCTGAAATCTCATGAACACTGGCACGATCAAGGAGGTAGCATATAAGAGATGCCACCAATCTGGAAGGTCTTCTACACAAACCGCTACGAGTACATGTCCTACTATGTGAATAGAGGTGTCGAGGTCAAACATAGTAGTCCATTGTTTGATTACCAGTCATTGATGTATACCGTTAACAGACGCGAGATTACCCACCGATAATGAAAATGGGAATCAAGGTACTAGAGTGCAAACTAACAAGTGTGAATAGATGTGTTTAGGTTGAACACTTGAGAGAATCCATCGATCAGGGGACATTGATGTATTCCCAAGAAACTATCGATGGCGAGAGAACCTGCCACTGATGACTGCAAGTCTCAAGGCACTCAAAAGGACTCTATATTCCAATCCCAGAATAAATGATCTAAAGTCGATGGGATGAAATCCGCTGGAAGGAGGGCATTACGGCATCCCCCATCATCCAACACGAGGTACTCAGCAAAGCTGTCTAATGTGGAAGGACTCAATCATAAAGTGCACGAACTAGTAACTGTACCGGGAATGGCTGACATGCAAAGTCAAGATAACTGAGGAATGGCCGACACAGGTTTCAACTTCCTTCGAACAAGAGAATAACGGCGTATGGTGACTGAATGAAGGCAGCATAGACTTGATATACAAACTGGGACATCTCTGTGACACAGGAGGCATCAATAGAGGCTCCATAGGGACTGGAAGCTTAACCAGTCGGTGGAGATAAACTCAGATAAACGAGTACAGCTCCTAAGTCAAACTATAACCCAACCAATGGATGTGATATACAGTGCTCTGTTCTAAGGCGACACGACTCGACAGCTTCCAAAGATAACATCTTTCCTTATCCAGCTTTTTGGTTTTTTTATTTTTTTTGGACTTTTTCAGTTATTTGAAAAGCTTGAAAAAAGAATAAACTAGCTTTATAGTTACAAACTAGGAGGAGACGAGTGTCATCAGGGAAAACAAACTAGTTCCAAGCAGTGGAACATACCTATGCTCAATGCAAAGATACATGTGTAGGATATCAACACTCGGGGGAAAATCCCCTCCCAGTAAAAAGGGAAATCAAGCTGTGAAGGATATATAAAATGGCTTTGCATGGCTAGACATGAGACAAGCTTGGGCTATATGGCTGAAACACAATGTCAGGGGAGCTGGCATAAAGCTCAATAAGGCAAGAAAAGCTCATGATAATGCATTCACAACTTGACATACGGGGAGTCCGGTGGGAAACAGGCTAGCATGAGATCAAGAGGAGTATGAGGTTCTTGTGAAATGTCATGGCAGTACTATACAATGGACTCCCACACCCTAATGGAGAAAACATCGGCATGGGCACCAAATGAAAATAAGGCGCTAACTAGGGTACCCATGTAAGGAAAGCTCTACCATTCACATAGTACCACTTCTAATAGCAGCATGAAGGTTCTGTGATACCATGGAATGGGTTCGTACCTAAGGTTCAGATGGAACGGTCATAAGGCAATGCATAAGTGCAAGCAGATGTGAAATCCTAACCTATATGCCAGTTCAAACATAATACCTGTGACAGGAACGAACGAGTCGAAACCTCGGAGAGAGTGTACAAAACTTGGACCCTACATGACAACCATATTATTCCAAAACAACCCAAGATAGTCAATAAAGAATCCAAACTATAGGATATAGGGAGGAATTATCATGATAACAGCACCCAAAGGAAACAATGCGGTGAACGATGAGACATAAAAAGGAAACTAAGGTGTAGACCCAATGTTCACGCATACACTACCACCCCAGTGAGGGTGACCACTGGTGTAAAGACCGAGCGAAGGGAGTCAACATCCTCCACGAATGGAGTAGAGGGAAGAATATGACCACTTCAAATTTATGAGCAGGGTAAGGGGTTGTGATGCCCCCAAGTCTGACACCAGGGTCCATACTAGGACCAAGGACGGGTGATAAGATACTAGGCATGCCGAAAATAAAAGGACCCAAACTCAAGAGAGAATAAATATACTCAAGTAACCACGATCCCAAAGGCCAACTAGCACATAAAGAGCACACTCCTAAGAAAATCTACAGCCAAAATACAAGCAAACCAAGGGGAGGATATGTGGGCTCCCAAATGTAGCAAGTATGTCTCACCTAGGAGAGGCTCGAAACTCCCATACACTACAAGCGGAGGTATGTAACCAATTATAGTGGCCCTCAGCTTCAACGTGTAAAGCGACTGTGCTGTCCAACCTCTACCTATCCAGGACACCTGCAGAATAACCTCTACAAGTACCCCCTCGATATCCTAGGTAAGGTCACTAAGGTCACCTCAATATAATCAAAGCTCAGGCAGATAGTCGCAGGCGGGATTGACCATATTGGCAGGGTAGCAAAGGCTGAAACTCTCGAAAGAGCCCCCAGATATGAATACAATCCTGGAAATATCTCTGGTGCTACTCAGTTATGACTAGGGGTCATCCCAATCAATAACCACTCACACTGCCTCGTGCTTAACTCCCGTTTGAGAGGAGGATCCTGAGAACGATGGTTATACCAAGGATTTCACACACTCCCTGGACAGACACCTAGATGTTGTTGTTTAGTTATCTTGGAGAATTGACTTACAATGAACTATGCCAAGATCCTAAAACCTAAGCTTGTTGGTGCACCCTAGAAAATAAAAGAGTGTAATTCATTTTAATTAGCATTGATTTTAGTTGGCTGTAATTACTCAAAGGGAAATGACCGTGCCACTAGTGATATGAAGACTCGGCAGTGAAATAAAAGTGCACACCATAACAAACAATGCTAAGTGCAATCTTTGTCAAATGAAAAATAGGGTATGCCACTACATGAGATGCATAAATATATATTCCTTTCCGAATTCCAATGCAATCCTTCCTATATGAAAGCCTAAAAACAACTCTCATCCAAGCAATCCAATGCAAGTACCTTCTCAAATCCATATCTAAGATGCAATTAAGAGTGCAACTACTTTGTATTTTTTAATATAAAAGAATGAAAAATGCAATAAAAGTCATCTAAAACTCTTAGTCTCTGCAGCAAGTATAAAAGACAAGCCCAGCAAGACACCAAGACAAAAAATAGTAATGCACTAATGGCAAAACAAAAAGGATAAATGACTAAAACTACTTTCAAAGAAAATCCAATGAAAAAGCAGTCTCTGGTCACAAAAGAAGCATCCAACCGACAACCTCAGACCCAAGGAAGACCCAAACACACTCACAACCCACCCAACAACTTCCCACAACATCAAACTCACCAAAAGGGAGGATGTACGCGACTGTTTAAAGAACAGGTGTGTGTGTACGCGACTTTTGGCCAAAAACCCGCGTATACAGAGAAGGAAGTGGTAAAAAGTAGGCCAAGGCCAAACCAATAAAGGGGAGTGTCAATGGACAAACATACTATAAAATGCGACATAGAAACAAGGAGAAACAAAGAGCAATTCAATAATATCAAGCCCATCGTGCCGACAACCCCAAAGAAAAACAAGGAACATCCCCAGCGGAGTCGCCAATTCTATTACAGAGAGAAATTCCTATGGCTTGGGGTACCACAACAGTCAGCTTTGACTCCAGAAATCAATCTTTCCCAATATGCAATAGAAATAAAATGTCTAACACTAAAGGATCAGACCTCGTACCTTATTCTGGACGGTTGAAGTAGATCCCCGTTGAGCTTTCCAATCTTCAGCTTGAATTGATATAATACTTCCTCAACAACAAGTAAACAATACAAGCATACTATATATCATGGTGTTAGATCTATTCTAGCATATATATAATCAATAATGTAAAAGCATTTGACATATTCCAATGGATACAATATTCAATCAAATACACATCATTGGACAGGAAAAGATAGTTCCTAGTAATATAAATCAGAGATTACAAGATAGATACAACCTCTGACGGCACGTCTGCGAACCGAAGAAACTGAATCCCCCACTTGGGCCTCCACCACCTCAATCCTCCATCTCATGATAGCAAGCTCACTAGAAAAAGGCAAGCTTGGAAAGAACACAAAAGTGCTCCAAAGGAACAAAGGGATGCAGACTCAAGTATAAATTCCGGAAACAATGGACTATAGTTTCGTTTCTTTCAATCTCTCTATATGCCTTCAATGTACCAAGGGTTTTCTTATATAGCTTCACAAGGGATACTGAAGGGTCAAATCTGAGCGATCTCAAGGCATATGGAAGGCCAGGAGTCGAATGAGTCGGATCCTTGTCAAGGAAAACTCCAAAAGTATTTGGATTATGCACACATCCCAATGTACACGGTTATATGGGTTAAACCCGCGTATGTACGCGGTTATCGGGTAAAAATCCACGTATATCATTTTTTATATAGTTTTAGGGATGATCAAGGAAACATCAAAGGATAAAAGATGGTCCATGGGGTCTAAAGAGTCTGCAGCGGGACAGGGGAAGGCCATACAAAGTGTGATTCACCTAGAGTGGTGAAATCCGCTATAACAGGTATGATTCGATATCCCTTAGTGTTATATTTGCTTATTGTTCTTGCATATTGGGAAAGATTTATTTCTGGTGTCATACTGTCTGTTGTGGTACCCCCAAGCCATAGAAAGTTTCTCTCCATAACATTAATCCATCTTTCCTATTCCAACTGCAATAGAGTTAGAAAGGCCATAATTGTGCATGCTCATGTTCATATACATGTCTAATTACATAACCGTGTAGTAATCAAAAAAACATCTAGAGTACATAACACGGCATGCCATGAACAAAATATTACATTATAAGAGAAATTGAATACATCTTCTACACTTGTGGAAATAATGATATACATATTCAAATTCTACATGCTCTAGCCATAAAGGTGCTCAGCCATAAATTTCCCTACAGGATAGATCAAAATACATCTAGGTTTCACCAACCTGAAAATTGAATAATGTTAGAGGACACATTAATGATGAATATGATATCAAAATATGGAAAAAATGGATGTACAACTCAAGAACTTCAGTAACTCGATACTAATACTAATGTTCAAATATGGAATTGTAATGATCTTCTTGGAAAGTGAGTGGTAAGAAAATGGGTTGTACAATAAATCTGCATCTAGGATCTCATCTTGTAGCACTATTAATTTATCTAGATCCTTTAGTGTTCTCTTCCAACGTAAATCTGGTTCCTACATACATTAAAAGCAAATATGTGTTGTGTACACCATAATATGTAATATATCATTTTTTTAGTTCCTTTGACTTAGTAACACTACCATTTTCCATGGACTACAAAGGTCTCAAGATTCAATATAAGAAATAACTAAGATATGTATGAAATAAACAAAAGATAAGGTTTGCTAACATTTAGTGGTATTTTCAATCTATTGCAGCAATGACAAACATAATTTAATTCACAAGCTATAGTTCATGCAATATATGGAGAATAATCAAGAGGATATTATGAAATAGGAAGTGTAATGAATTAACGCGGGATGTGATTAATACAGAAAATATAGAAATGAGGCATTGAAATTATTGATTGCCTTGAAAGAAAATAAACAAAGGAAAAAGACAGTCAGATAAATGGTAAATTATATAGAAATGTATTCTAGAAAAGAAATTACCCACTGATATTAATCTTATAAAGAACACCAATACCACTACACGAAGCAACACGTTTATGGGAGGATTTAGTTGGTTTCTAAGTGAAGCATTTGGGTTAAGAATCCCTTTTGAGGACCGATTCTTAATTGTCTTGTTGGAATCCCTAAGGGTCATGATCCCTTGTAGTGAAGAGGATTGGAAAACACGTTTTGCATGTGTACAACGTGATGGGTTTCAAACCTCCTTGAATACGTTTTTACAAGATATGAAACATAACAACACTTTGATCCCCTCTCCTTTGAAGTCTCATGTTTAATTATTGTAGTTTGGGCCTTGCTTTTAGAATATTTCACTTAGAAAGAAGGGTTGGTTGTGAGAGTACAAGATTGAGTTAACTCTTGAATGAATTGCTTATGGGAAGGAGCTTGATCCATTCCTAAAGCAGTGAATTTCATACCCAAACATTTCCATGCCTATTTTCATTTTTTTCCGAAGAATAAAGTGTTATTTTTATTCATAGTATGAATTGGAATTCCATTCTTTATGTGCCTTATAAGATCTAGCATATACAAAAAAACATTGATTTATCCTTAATTACAAAAGGGACTATACTAGAGAATTATAGACTCCCCTTGCCCTAAAACTAATGCACATGGTAATAAGCATTAAATATCAGTCTTCTCTAAAATAATTTCACCAGAAAATGGAAAAATATGAGAACCGGTGTAGCTTTTCCTAAAAGCATTTAACTAACAGACAGAACACCATAAGAAACAACCCTATTTGAAAAAAGATAACAGTAGAGGAGACATAATAGCCTCCTCTAAAGTCCTACTACACCATAGAAACTAATTTGGAAAAATGAACTCCCTCTTTGTATAAGGCATCTGCATATGTGTGTAGCTCCCTATAGGTGTGCTTGAAAGAGATTTCTTGCAAAAGAGCTTGTGATGAACTTCAGCTGCCCTTGTTACGGAGAGAAACTTCCTATATCTTGGGGGTACCACAATAGATAGTACAACACCAGAAATCAATCCTTCCCAATATGCAGGAACAATAGGCAAATATAACACTAAGGGATATCGAATTGTACCTTATTCTAGATGGTTGAAGTAGATCCCTGTTGAGTTTTTCCAATGCAATTGCAATTATAATTTTCTCTCAAAAATAGTAAACAAAGAAAGCATGATATATATAAATGTGTTAGAGCTATCCTAACATATATAATCAACCATGTATAAGCAATTAAATACATCAATGGATTCAATATTCATATTCAAAATGCACATGAATTGGAGAGGAAAATATATTTCTATTAATAAATCAGAGATGCAATAGTGACAAACTCTGTCAGCACTTCTGCGAACCGTAGAAACCGATTCCTCCACCTCGGCCTCCACCACTTAATTCCTCCATCTCTCGATAGCAAGCTCACAAATCAAAGGCAAGCTTGGTAAGAACACTATGTGCTCCAAGGGACAAAGGGATGTAGACTCAAGTACAAGAAAAGCTAAGGAAACAATGGACTATAGTTTCCTTTCTCTTTAATTTCTCCTCCTTGAATGTATCCAAGGGATTCCATATATAGCACTCCGAAGAGATAATGGAGGGTTGAATTTGAGTGTTCTCAAGGCATATGGAAGGCCAAGAGTCAAGTTATTTAGAATTGTATGAGGAAAACTCCAAAAATATTTGGATTTATGCACATCCCGATGTACATGGTTTTGAGGTCAAAAGTCGTGTGTACGCGTGAGTATAGCTTTAAAATTCATGTACAGGAATAAACAGGTTTTTTTTAGGGATGATCTTGGAATATCAATGTATAATATAAGTCCATGGGGTTTAAGGAGTCTGCAAAGGGATAGGGAAGGCCATAAATGTGTAATCTAGCTAGTATGATAAAATCAGCTATAACAGATGCCCCTTAATGTGTTAGGTCAGATGGGTAACATGATGGCCGAAATACATTGTAAAATCCATCCCAGAAGTGGAGTAATGAAGACCTAGGTGGAAGAACCAGCCACTCATTAGTATGATACAATGATAAACATCTCCATTTGACTACAAATACATGTAGCAGTCCCAGATACATAAGAGTACAATGGCCATGAATAGGCATGATATACAAAGTGTCATGTGTGGTCATCGCTACGTACAATATACAATGGATCAATATCTCCATAATGGATGAAGATATTTGATATACACTGGAAATACTGGAATCATGATCACAAGAGCTGAAATCTCATGAATACCTACACGATCAAGGAGGTAGCATATATGGAATGCCACCAAGATGGAATGTCTTCTACCTAAACCGATACAAGTACATGTCCTACTATGGGAATAGATGTGTCGATGACAAACATAATAGTCCATTGTCTAATTTCAGTCATTGGTGTATACCGATAACAGACATGAGATAACCCACCGATAATGAAAATGGGAATCAAGGTACAGAGTGCAATCTAACAAGTGTGAATATATGTGTTGAGGTCGAACACTTGAAAGAATCCATCTATCAAGGGACATTGATGTATTCCCAAAACTGTCAATGGTGAGAGAACCTACCACTGATGACTATAAGTATCAAGGCACTCAAATGAATCTAGAATCCTATTCCAAAATAAATGATCTGATGTCAATGGAATGGAATCCACTGGAAGGAGGGAATTAAGGTATCCCCCATCAACCAACATGAGGTACTCAACAACGTTGTATAATGTGGAAGAACTCAACGAACGATATGTGCATGGACCAGTAACAGTATGGGAATGGTTGACATGCAAAGTCAAGATAAGTGAGGAATGGCCGACTTAGGCTTCAACTTTCTTTGAACAAGAGAATAAGGCAAATGGTCACTGAAGGTAGGCAGCATGGAATTGATATGCAAACTGGGACATCTTTGTGACAGAGAGGCATCAACAAAGGCTCCATGGGGAATGAAACCATAACCAGTCGGTGGAGATAAACTCAGAGTATCAAGTACAGCTCTTAAAGTCAAAGTAATAACCCAACCAATGGATGTGATATATAGTGCTATGTTCGAAGGCGACATGACTCAACTGTTGCCAAAGATAACATCTTTTCCCATCCAACTTTTTATGTTTTTTTATTTTTTTGGACTTTTTCAGATATTTTGAAAATCTTGAAAAAGAATAAAAGTGCTTTATAGTACATAGCTAGGAGGAGATGAGTGTCAGGAATAGGCAAGCTAGTTCCAAGAAGTGGAACATACCTATGCTCAATGCAAGGAAACATGTGCAGTATAACGACACTTGGGGGAAGGTCTCCTCTTAGTAAAGGGGTGATCAAGCTGCAAAGGATATAAAAAAGGATCTACTTGGCTAGACATGAGACAAACTCGGGATATATAGTTGTTAACTCGTGGCAGGGAGCCATCATAAAGCTCAATAAGGGAAGAAAAAATCATGAAATGAAATTACAACTTGAAATATACAAGGGAGTCCCTATGGGGAAAATCCATCATAAAGTTCAAGAGGAGTAGGAAGCTCTTGCTCAAGGACATGGTGGGACTAAAAAGGGACTCCCACAACCTAAAGGAGGCACCTCAACATGGGCACCAAATGCAAAATAGGATCTAACTAGGGCACCCATGTATAGGAAAGATATACCATTCACACAATACCACTTCTAATAGTAGCATGAAGGTTACGTGATATCATGGAATGGGTTTGTACCTAAGGTTAAAATGAAATGGTCATAAGTTCATGCAAAATGCAGGCGGATGTGAAATCCTAACCTATATGTCAGCTCAGACAATATACTTGTAATAAGCATGAACGGATCAAAGACTTGGTCAAAACGCACTCAAAATGGGCCCCTACAACACCATATTAGTCCAAATGGTCCAAAACAGGTCAAAACTATAGAAAGTGGGTAAAAATTTCAAATGTTTTTCTATAAAATAGTGAAAAAATAAAAATTTTCATACCATTTGAAAATTTACCCACCATAGTGTTTTTGTACTCAGAACTTCATAAGTTGATTTCGGCAGCATCCTCTAGTGAAATCACTCCCCTCTTGGTCCAGGTAACTTACCATTACCTACTCCTTCATTTACAAGTTTTTATTTTTGGATTTGGTGGTCAATTTTTTTATTTGGGCCATCCCAAATAATGCATTTCGGCCCATGTGGAAATCTGGTCTTTTTCCGCGTATAGGGCTGGGTATACATGGAAAAGACCACAATACTCACGTACATACACAGCTATTTCAAAAATAGTCGCGTACAGGTCCGCAAATGATAAATCCAAGGTCAAAATCTCATGAAACTTGGTAATCTTTGTGCAGGATGGTGCTGGAGTGGAGGGAGCATGAACATGGTGATGTTGAAGAGGCTATGCAAGCTAATCTCATGGATCAACAAACATTAAGGGCATGTGGACTATACAAGTTTTGGCACCTTAGAATCTTAAGAGAAAATCCAAGGCTACTCCAACTGCTAGTGGATTACTAGGATCTTCGCTCAAAGACTTTTCAGTTAGATGGCATGCCCGTCAGCATTGAAGTTGAGGATATTTACTTTATCATAGGATTTTCCCGCATGGGGGAGGTGGTAAACCTACGGTCTCATGGGCCAAGAGGAGAGCTCACTATAGATAAGTATATTGTTTCTATTGTGTCCTAGATACGGAGAAGGTTGGGAGTCAAATCCCAACAAATGCGATCCAAAATCTTGGGTTGAAAGCTATATTGTTGGCTCTGGGTAGGATAGTGGGATTGGCATCTCTCCACCGGGCTTCAAGGCCTTTGATTTTCTATACGGTGGAGTGTATGTGTCCTACAATATATGACTAGAGTACCTCACTACTGAGCAACATGAAACAGAAGCTTACTAACTACAAGATGGGGCGGGTGAGGAACTTTTGTTACGGAAGCATATTGAGTGCTTTATTTTTTTAGCGTGTGTCAAGGATAATCCCTAGAGTTGAGATTCCCACACAGAGTTTGAGATCCATCTCAGCTACATTGGGAAAACATCACGCGCAGACTGGGAGGGGGCAAGTGGCCAAACCCTACCCAATAGATTTCTCTTTCTGGTGCCGTAGACATATCGTCGCCATAGATGACTATCTTTTGTATAGGATTACACACCTAATAACCATAGGTCTAGGGTTACAACATACTCAATCAACTTGCAGACAATTGACTCTAAAGTGTAGTAAATAAAATAGGAGGATTAGAAAGACTTACTCAATTAACGAAGGTCGATCCTTGCTAGTCCTCTTCCGCTCTGCTTCACCTTCAAAGTCTTCAAGGTTGCTCCTCTTTCACCTGTCAAGAGTCAATATTCTAGATACAAGATGATTCATATATATAAGCAGGTTAGATAAATCACATATAAGATGCAGAAACATAAACATTTATCAAACCAAGATACATGAAACACATATGGAAGAAGGATTCTCTTTATTATCAATAATGGAAAGAGTTCAGATTACAACCCAACGCCTGAGACAAGGACTCCTCTGCAACCAAAGGATTATGAGTTCCACTGCTCCAAAGACTTCTGTATACAATCCACCAGCATAAATTTTCTCTCCAAGTGTATATATCCAACACCCTCCCCAAGGCCTGTATTTATATGGAGGAAATAAGGTAGTTTCGAAGGTTGAGGAGGTTGAGACAGTTAAGAGGATTAAGGTAAATGGCTTAACTAATCTCAGATCATCACGTGTTTTTATTTTTAAATGTTAAGGGACATATTCGCGGGTATGTAGAAGGACAACCCTCGAATGATTCGCGAGTTGCTATAAGAGCAACCCGCGAATACATCCATTCACGACTTGCAGCAACCAACACTCGCGAATGATGCGCGAGTTGCATATATGAAGAGTCGCGAATACATCTTAACATAGTAAAATGGCAAAGTAACCAGATGGATGGAGGAAGAATGTACTATATAGTAAGCCAATCTATAGTGTTTTGGGCAAACCTCTATCCATAGATGTCCTTTTGTGTGCCAACATGAGGGGTGTCGGCACTCGGATGGAGAGGTGCCACTCAGGTGTATAACACTATCCCTATGCAGGGATCGAATTTTGTGGAGACACAAACATGCCTATACCACCAAGATATGTATATGGAGAGATAGGTAACGAATCTCGACTCCAACCTTTTTTTTTGAGTTATTAAATTTTTAAGTGTTTTTTGATATATGGAATCAAAAAGACATGTTTTTGGTGCGGTGACATATAGTGATACTATGTCATTTACTCGTAGATGTGGGACCACGACGACTAGATGATTCTCCTTGTCATCGATGAAGTGTAAGAGGAGATGAGATCATGGGTGTGGATGTGGAGAATACACTCCAAAGCATTCACATGAACTTCGTTCGTTTGGCACATAGGGTTCCCATGGCACAAGTCGAGGACTTGCCTGAGGCCATACATCGCTTGGTGGTTGTAGTAACATGGGCATGGGTTCGTTTATTTCAATGGATAGCTAGAGTCGTAGTGTGCTACCATGATCAGTACCCTTCTCCCCCACAGGCTTAGAACCTTGGGGTGTATATTTTTTGTATGAACGTGTAGTATATTTTGGTGGCTCGAAAGCCCCATTTTTGTACATGACACTTATGTATTATGACACCACATTTTTGGACATATATTTTAATGAAAAATACCTATGATGATTGATTATTATCTTATTTACATGTGTAAATGTATTTGTGAATGCTTATCGTCTGTGAAACAAATGTCAATATAACACATAGTTAGCATATGAATCAGCAACTTGATTAAAATTTATTGTAATATGAATGTATGTTATGTTCTCAAATTGTCGTTCAAGCAACCTAACCCGCAAGAACCTTCACAACAAAGTTGGATCCCTAACATGATACAAGCCATTAAGCTATGAAACCACTAACTGTGAATCAAGACGTACCTCAAGAGAGTGAACACCATGTGAAATGGCATCGAGCAATAATTTGATAATTAAACTATACTCTCCAACATTGTTCAATGAAGGTCGTAAACAAACCCCTCCTGAAGACAAAACTTGACCTGTAGGAGTATAAATCACCCAAGAAGCCGAAGCTGAGTTTTGAGTGTGAAGGCTAGCACCATCAACGAATCCTACATAAACCGAAGACTTTGTCGACATCTTCCACAACAAATGGAATATAGTCAACAAAATCGATCACCACGAGTAAACCAAAACTACGTTATGCAAATGTACAATAATATACAACAAGTCATCCTCCACTGAAAATCATGCATAGTACTTTTTTAAATAGAGCCCATTTCTAGGCTCCACCAAGACTGTCCCTTCATAATCGACTAACTCGTAGGAACCTTTCTCTAGCACATGCTTGACAACATAAGGCCCATGCCACATGGGATTAAACTTTGTTGCCCCCAAGGGTTCCTTAGATTGTTCCCACAAGAGAATGAAGTCAGCTTCACTAAACCTCCTAGGATGGACAGACTTATCATACTGGACCTTAATGTGATGTTTGTTAATCTCAAGAGCCACTAAAGCATCTCGACGCTACTCATCAAGATCCTCCAAGTGGACCAAATGTTGTTCCATTGCGGAAGTGTATGGTAAAATCTCCACAGCTAGCTTCAAATAAGGGATTTCGCATTCAACTGGTAAAAGCGACTCCACCCCATGCACAAGCTGATAAGGAGAAAAAACGGTGCCTGTCTTAACCACGGTTTGATAGGACCACAAAGCAGGATATAACATGATGTGCCAATTGGTCTTGTTTTGTGTGATGGTTCGTTGGAGAATGGACTTAAGTGACTTGTTCACTGCTTCAACCTATCCATTCACTTAAGGATAGTAATAAGAGGAATGCTCTTGCTTATATCCTAACTTCAAATCCATCTCTTCCATCATTTTGTTCTGAAAGTGCCTGACGTGGACAGTGACAAGCTCTCTCAGAATGCCAAACTGGGTGATAATATGATTGAATATGAAATGTGTGGTTGTCTCATCATCGAATTCAACTGTGGGCATAGCCTATTCCCATTTCATGAAATAATCAACATCCACAATAATATGATGGTGCCCCCCAGCCGAAGCATGGTCGTAATCCATAAAATCGACCCCCCACTTGGTGAAGGGACCGGCAGTAATGATTAGATGTGAAGGGGCATGGTGAGAGCATATATTTCGTGCAAATACATGGCAAGGGTGGCACTGCTTGACCGCTTTAACGTAATCTTTAAAGATGGACGGCCAAAAATACCTTGTTCTCAATATTTTCCAGGCTGTAGAAATACCAGATAAATGACCACCACACACCCCTTTGTGGCAATCATTCAACACAACCTCAGCCTCTTCATGAGTTAAGCAATGACGTAAAATGGAATCAACCCCATGGCGGTACAAATTGTTATCCACAATGAGGAAATTCTTTGATACATGACGTAGTCGTCGACGCTCATCCAGTGAGAGGTGAGAACGAACCTTCAAGGTTTGCAAGTATACAATGATGTTCCCATACCATGGGTCAGCATTCAAGATCAAAAATATTTGCTCATCAATGAACGAGTCCTCATAAACCTCTCCTTCATCCAAACTTGGAAAATTGGAGACAAGCTCAACAAAAATCAATGACTTCTTAGACTTTGTCGAAAAAAAATTAAGGTCAAACTCTTGCAATATCACAATCCACTTATTGTATTTTCCCTTGTCATCCTTCGAGTGAGGATGAATTGAAATGTATTAATGTGAGCTACAATGAAATTTTGGCAAAGAAGGATGTAATGTATCAAATGTTGAACCACATAGACGGTATCTAAGGCCAACTTCTCAACATGGGTATAACGAAGATCCGTGTCAATAAGGTTTCAACTAAGATAGTAAATGACATGGGACCTGAAGCTCTTCATCCTCTTGAACCAACACCGTTCCAATCGTCTCTTGAGACGTGACCACATAGATAAAAAATTCACAGCTATAGTCAGGTGGACTAAGGATCGGGGTCGATGGAAAGGCTTTCTTCAAAGCATCGAAAGACTCCTAGGCTCACTCATCCCAGATAAACAGAGTGTCTTTCTTCAACAAACGCATGAAGCCTGTAGTCAAATTGGAAAAATTAACTACAAATATTCGCAAGAAGTTTTCCATACCTTGCAAACACTGAAGATGTCTAATCTTACGCGGGAGAGACAACTGAAGTATTGCCTCAACCTTCAAAGGATCGACCCTTATACCCTCCTCAGAAACAATGAACCCTAGTAAACGACCAACCTTCACGCAAAAGATGCACTTATTCGGATTTAACCGGATTTTATAACGGTAGCATCTTTCAAAAACCAAATGCAAATGATAAGTATGATGCACCCTCAAGCAAGAGTGAGTAGCTAAGTTGTCCAAATATACTTCAATAATATTTTTGAGATTGTGAAAGGAAAAGGTCATGGCCCATTGAAATGTAGCTCCAGCGTTTTTAAGGCCGAAGGGAATCGTGCAGTACACAAACATGCCCCAAGGACAAATAAAAGCAGTCTTGTGTTGGTCCTTGGGTTTAATTTGGATCTGATTATAGCCAGAGAAGTCATCCATAAAGGAGTAAACTTCACTCCTCACACACTCATCCAATATTTGGGCAATAAAGGATGTAGGGAAATTATCCTTAAGACAAGCTCGATTTAAATCTTTGAAATCAGTGCATACTCGGATCATTCCATGATTCTTATCCACCGGAACGGGGTTTGACACCCAATCTGCCTAGGGTATAGGATAGATGAAGCCATATTTGAGTAACTTCTCTATCTCTACCTTAATTGCAGTTGCTTTCCTAGGATTCATTGCTCTCAAACGTTGTCGAACAGGCTTAGCATCCAGATAGGTTTTGATTTCATGCTCGACAATGCGAAGGTCAATTCCTGGCATTTCTTCATATGACCAAGTGAACACATCTCAAAATTATTTAAACGGCTCAGTGTACTCTTTAACCTCATCGGGGGAATAATCTACCTCAATGTATACATTTTCAATCTTATCAAGAATGCAATAAATATTGATAGGTATAGTTAGTGACAAGTTAGCCATGTTCCCTTAGGCATACTTGCTAGGAGAGCCTAATGGGACCACGAGCCTACCAATTTTCTCACTAAATATTTCCTTAAAGTCATAACACTCAAGATCATCAAGCTTGGGGAGGAAATAAGATCTATGATGTAACTCTCCCCAATATTGTTCTAATCCATACATAGCCTCAAGAATAGCCTCGTCTAATGGAAAGATGTCATCGAGGAAATCATGTGAGTGAGATGACGACACTTCCCAAGAAGGAAATGCATAAGGGTCCTCCTCTTTCATCCGTGAATAGGAAGGACTAGAGTCTACAACCAAATCAATATTAGCTTAATAAGCCACCATGGTTGTAGGCAATGACATGTCCATCTCGGTAGGTATAGAAGCTTCACTCGAAGTACTCGAAGAAGGAAGAGTCCAAGGTGTTGGAGACATTTACCCACCATGCACACTTAATTTGGTCAATTTGGCCTTGTTAAACCACTATCATAGTTTTATTAACTTAATTGACATCAAAGGATCACTATATGACATCAGCATGAGCACACCAATGCCTACCTTCAGTCAAGGAGGCCAACTAAGCCTTCTCCTTCATTTGGGGAGGCCAACTGGAGCACTCCGAGAGTGATCTGAGTGTCATAAATGAACCTAATTGATAACTGATGGTTACAATTAGTTAAGTGGTGAAGGCACCTCCACTCATTATTTAATTATTTTTAATGATTATTTTTTGAAATGGAGCTAACACAAGCACCTACAACCACTTCTGATGACCAATTTGACTTCAGTTAACCTCATCGGGGTTTATTGGAGTTATTGATGCACTGCCACTTGTTGGTTGGTAGGAAGTGACATGTGTCTGAGCTAATTTCAGTTAGACTCAGTAATTCATTGCACTCAGACTTCAGTTACGACTCAGTTGAGTCAATCGACACTTAATCAGTTGGTTAACTAGTGTGTTTACTATGGCTTACAGTCAATTAAGCTACACCCATTCATTCAATTCAAATGACCTCCTTGGGAATTTGAATTTCCTTGGAAATCATGCATATTGCATGATCATTATATTGTATTATTCATTATTCATTTGATTATACAACGCTGCTACTTCCATTGTAGCACCATTTTGCCAATTTTATGCATATTTGTCTGTATTCTTTGTGAGACTGTGTTTTCAGTTCCTAGACCACTGTGAAAAATTAATATGGTATCAGAGCTCATAGTAGGATGAAGCTTAGATCTCTCAAAAACAAGTTTTTTGATAGATCTTGCATGAAAAATTGAGCAAAAGCTCAAAATTCCAGCACTACACCAGAAGCCAAGGCTTACCACTTAATACCCCAAGTAAAGGAATTGTTGATCAAGCTTTCTTGATCAACTATGTTGGGTGTGATGAAAGCGTAAAATGTGCATGCTGTCCTACCTTACGGTGCCCCTTTTTGTTGTGATTTGTAGGTTTTAACAGGTGAAAAGCATTCGCTCCAGCAGTTTCAGATGGCTTCTTCCATAGCACTCTTGACTCCGTTCAATTTCCATTCATGGAAAGGAGACATGGAGATATAGCTATGTGCTAGAGGATTCTATAGGGTCACTATGGACACTAAAGAAGAGCCTACTTCTGTGACAAACAAAGTTAGATTCTTGAACAATAAAGATGAAGCATTCAGATTCTTGTGCCTCTCGGTTTCCTGGGATCTTCTTTTCCATCTCTCAGGATTGAAGACTCCAAAGGAAATTTGGGACAAATTGGAAACCCTGTATGGAAAACAGGATGATCTGAGAGTATACCATCTTGAAAACAATTTGATGTCTCTCCATCCTTCTAATTTCGAGACCTTAAATGCTTTTTTCACAAATTTCAAGCACATTGTCTTACTATTGAAGCAATGTAAGATGGAGAAGGAGGATGATCAGCTCATCCTCGCCATACTCTCCAAACTTGGAGTTGATTATTTGGTGTTTGTATCTACATTCCATGCAGGGAAGATCACAACCCCTAGATGGAAGATTCCTTCACTCAATGCCTTCATTGAGTCCTTAACAAGTGAACATGATAAGCTTGTCTAGATGGGGATCATCAGATCCTCTCGTGATCAAGCCCTCTATGTCTCAGGGCTGAAATATCTAAAGGGTAAAGGAAAGCAATAGAATAAACCAAAAACCAAATTTGAATCTCCTAAACCTAAAGTTGAAAAACAACAGCATGAAGAGCCTTTTGAATCGAAGAAGAACAAAGGAAAAGGGCGTCATGGGAAGGAAAAAGTCAAGTGTTCATACTATGGGAAGGGATTCCACCCTGAACATGCCTGCATGAAAAAGAAACTTGATGAAGCTACTTCTCTTCTTTAGAAAAATCACATCAATCTTCCGGAAAGCTTTCGGAGGAGAGATCAATAAGATTGGGAACCACATCATGAAATAGAGCATGCCCTCATGGCAAGCACTTCGAAGTCCAATGCACTCTTGATAGATTCTGGAGCTTCGAACCACATGATGGATGAAAGAGACTCCTTCTCATCCTTGGAGACTGACAAATCCATTCCCATCCACATGGGAGATGACTCCAAAATCATATCCGAAGGACAAGGTATTGTAGATCTTGAGCATGGCTATTTTTCCAATGTTTTGTATGTACCATCTCTTGCATCAAACTTCCTAAGTGTTTATCAAATGACACATATGGGAGTGCCCAAGAGAGTCTCCTTTATCCCAGATGATGTAGAGATCATAGAACTTGCATCCAGAAAACTTGTAGCAAAAGGCCTTGCAAACCATCATGCAAAAGCCTACGAGTTTTCCCATTTTGTGGCAGATGCAAATCCCACTGCATTACTGACTCATAGAAATGAAGTTAGTAGACTATGGCATGAGAGGTTCGGCCATCTGAACTTCAAATAATTGCAAAAATTATAGAAGGATTATATGGTTGAAGGCCTCCTAGTCATCAAAGCTACCACTGAAATTTGCAAGGGCTGTGTTGTTTGAAAGCACCCTGAGCATAAGTCCGATCAGGGGAAGGAAAGCCGAGCATCATGCATATTGGGACTGATACATTCTAATATCAGTGATCCCATGCCTATCACATCCATGAATGGATCAAGGTACATTCTAACTTTCATTAATGACTTTTCCAGAGACACATGGGTCTTTTTTATCAAAAAGAAGTCGAAAGTCTTGGAAAAATTCACTGAATTAAAGGCCTTGATTGAGAATGCATCTGGCCAAAAAATAAATATATTGAGATCTGATAATGGTGGGGAGTATGTCAGTAATGAGTTACTACATATATATTCCCAAAGTGGTATTCAGATCCAGCATTCAGCCCCCTACACTCCCCAGAAGAACGATGTAGCGGAGAGTAAGAATCGGTCTCTCAAGGAGATGACCACCTATATGTTGGAATCAAAGAAGTTGGCTGCAAATTCATGGGATGAAGCCATGCATTATACAGCATATATTCAAAATAGATTGCCACACTTATCTATGAAAGGGAATACCCCTTCTGAATCATACTTTGGACACAAGCCAGATGTGTCGAATCTGCGGGTGTTTGGGTCCACTGCATGGGCCCAAATTCCACTTGATAAAAGGAGGGATTTGCAACTGCAAAGCATAGAATGTATGTTTATTGGATATCATAATGAATCAAAAATTTTCAAGTTGCTGGATATCAAAACAAAACAGATCATCGTTGAAAGGAGTGTCAAGGTCGATGAGCCTCTTCAGGAGGTATAACTAGTGAAGGAGAAAACTGATGAATTTCCTTCCTAATCTACTGAATATTTGGATGATGTAATTGGGGGTGATGACCCTGATTGGATCCTCTGATTTTTTATATCAGTGTACAACAAACATCAGATGATGAATCAGAACCTGAAGTACAAAATCATCTCCCAAATTGGGCCCGATAGACACTCTCCTCCACAGGAGATAACATTGGAAATTTGGATGATCCAAGGAGAACCCGATCCGATTTCCAAAGAGCACGTATTGTGCTCTCTTGATCTGATTATTTGCTGTATGAATATTTTTATTTCATGATAATTTTAGACCCTGAGTCTTACTACCATGCTCGGAAGGATCCAAGATGGCAAGTTGCCATGGATGAAGAGATGAATTCTCTTTAGAAAAACACCACTTGGGAGCTAGTTTCTCTTCCTCCGGGGAGGAAATTGGTTCAATACAAGTGGGTGTTTTGGACTAAGGTTGCTGCTGATGGAAGAACCTGAAAATATAAGGAAAGGCTGGTAGAAAAATGTTTCTCCCAGGTCCAAGGTGTGGACTACCATGAGACTTTTGCACTGGTTGCAAAAATGGACTCCATCCGCCTAGTTTTGGCAATTTCAGCATCTAAGCACTAGGAAGTGCATCATATGGATGTTAAGTCATCCTTTCTGCATGGAGATATTCATGAGGAGATATGCATGAAGCATCTTGAGGGATACATTTATGATCCATCTTTGGTTTGCAAGCTAAAGAAGTCACTATACAGGTTAAAACAGGCCCCAAGAGAGTGGTATTCCAAGATGGATGCCTTCCTTCCCTCGCAAAAATTCCAAAGGTGTAAATCAGATCTAAATGTGTATATGCAGAAGTATGATAGTCATTTGATTATTATTGTTTTATATTTTTATGACTTACTAATTACAGGTAGTACAGTTACTTCTATTTCAGTCATCAAAATTGCTCTCCACAATGCATTTGAAATGAGCAATTCGGGGCTCTTGAAACAATTTCTGGGGCTCGAAATTGAGAAAAGTTTTGATGGGATAATGGTCACTCAGTCCAAATACATATCAGACCTGTTATTCAAGTTCAACATGGCTGAATGTAAGAGGATCCTCCAGTATATTTAGGGAGCCAGGACCTATGGCATTCACTATGCTGCAGACTCCGAGCTAGAGCTGGTTGGTTACATAGATTCCGATTGGGCGGGTGATTATATTGATCAGAAGTCTACTTTTGGATATGTCTTCATGTTTGGTGTTGGCCCCATTTGCTGGTATAGCAAAAAGTGGGCCACCATAGCATTGTCTTCAGCAGAGGCCGAGTACTGAGGGGCGGTGAATGCTTGCATCCAAGCTGTTTGGTTGCAAGGCATTCTTTCAGAGTTTGATCTTGGTATTACTTTGTCCACTATCCTATTTTGTGACAATCAAAGTTCTATTAAGATATCTACAGATCCAGTTACTAGGTAGAGGACCAAGCATGTAGAGATACACATGCACTACATCAGAGAGTTAGTGCATGACAGGACCATCATTCTGCAATACTACTCAATTGATGAGCAGATTGCAGACATCTTCACCAAGAGATTTTCAGAAAAGAAGTTCACTTACCTTCGTTCACTGTCAGGGGTGAGTTCATCAAGGTGATCAAACTACTTTCAGTGTTCAGCTTGAGGGGGGGGTTTCCCACTGGGTTTTCCCTCTTTTCCTCACCTAGATTTATTTTTGAGAATTTTTTGAGTTTCTTTATTGTACAGGGTGACCTATGGCCTTAGTTTTCGTGGCCCTAGCATTTGATGCACTTTATGTTTCTACTTCTCCTGAGTATAGCTTAAGGGGGGGTGTTGGAGACATTTACCCACCATGCACACTTAATTTCATCAATTTGGCCTTGTTAAACCACTATCCTAAGTTTTATTGACTTAAATGACATCAAAGGAGCACTGTATGACATCAACATGAGCACACCCATGCCTACCTTCAGTCAAGGAGTCCAACTAAGCCTTCTCCTTCATTTGGGGAGGCCAACTGGAGCACTCCGAGAGTGATCTGAGTGTCATAAATGCACCTAATTGATAACTAATGGTTTACAATCAGTTAATTTAAGTGGTGAATGTGCCTCCATTAATTATTTAATTATTTTTAATGATTATTTATGAACCGGAGCTAACACAGGAACCTACAACCACTTCTGATGACCAGTTTGACTTTAGTTAAACTCATCAGGGTTCATTGAAGTTATTGATGCACTACCACTTGTTGGTTGGCATGTAGTGACATGTGTCTAAGATAATTTCAGTTAGACTCAGTCATTCATTGCACTCTGACTTCAGTTAGGACTCAGTTGAGTCAATCGGCACTTGATCAGTTGGTTAACTAGTGTGTTTACTGTGGCTTACAGTTAGTTAAGCTACACCCATTCATTCAATTCGAACAACCTCCTTGGTAATTCAAATTTTATTGGTATTCATGCATATTACATGATCATTGTATTGTATTATTCATTATTCATTTGATTATACAGAGATGCTACTTCCATTGCAGCAGCATTTTGCCAATTTTATGCATATTTGTATGTATTCTTTGTGAGACTGTGTTTTCAGTTCCTAGACCACTGTGACAAATTAATACAAGGATCCCCCATATGCAAAGTGAAAAAAGGAACCAAACTCAAAAACGTTGAAGCCTTAATGAGACTAGAATCGATCATAAGAACGGACGCAACACAACTAAAAGTTTCCATGAGTGAAGGATACATGCCTACCCCAATATTCTCAGTTGTCGGCTGAGAATGATCGATAACCAAGATAGAAGCTCCCAACGATGCTTTCAAACTAGAATTATCAAAGGATCTTTGATCGACCATTACAACCTTCCCATCCAAAGGAAAAAAACAACCCAGGAGAGTGACAATGTGACCGCTTGCATATTGTAAATCCAGTTCCTACCCAATAAAACATTATAGTCAAGGGGCGCATCAACCACCTCGAACTTGATTGCAACAGTCTTCCCTCCCAATTGGACCTCAAGGGAAGGAAGAATGTCATGCAGCCTAAATGATCTTCTATCAAACACAGTTAACATGTTTCCTGACTTGGACAATGTAGGATAACCCAACCCCTTCCAACATGACAAAGACATCACAGAAGTCGCAGCACCCTCATCAATAATTGTGCACTTGATGGTGTTGTTTAGACACTCTACATGCACCAAAAGGGACACATAGTAAGGAAAGCAAGGCTGTACTCCATGAGTTTAAAATTTGATCACAGAAGGAGATATTCCATCAGCCACCCTAAGAGCAGACAACAAGGCTTTCCTTTGCGGAGGACAAGTTTGAAGAACTTATAAAGCAGACATCACATAAGGATTCTGGCCCAAATCCTCAATGATATAATAGTTATGGGTGGCTCATGCATTAGGATTATGCCCCGAACGCTTTAATACTCACTTAGGAATGCAAGGCAGAGCTTTAGGATTTTCGCTAGTTTTTTTAATACGCAAAGGGCTCTCAGGTGAAGCGGGTTCTTTTCCTAGGTCTAATTGTGACATACCATATTATTTAGAATGAGTCACAACATTTGTGGCATTCACCATGTTAATGCAACCATGGCCACTAGAGGTGTCCAACATATTGGGAGTCCCACCAGAAGCACCAATAGGATCCCCAGTCCTCGAGTTCATATTCTAATTTTGTGGTAAAGGATTGGTCATCATAGTTGGGCCCTGTGTGATGAAATTTGAGGCATATTCCATCTGAGGGCACAAGTGAGTGAAGTGATCATCCCCATACAGCTTACAAGGAAATTTGACCTTACACTTAGGTTTCTTGTCCTCCCCATCATTATCGTTGTTGTTCTTGTATTATTCTCATTTTCATTCTTATTCTCACCCTTTCAATTGTTTTTACCTTTATTTTTATTGCATCCAGGTTGTTGGTTACCTTTCTGGTTCGATGATTGCACTAAAAGTACCTCTGCCATTTGGGTAGGATGAGACGAAGCCGTAGCTTGTCCCGACGCATGATGGTAAATAGATAAATTATTCATTTGGTTTGTAACCAAGATTACGAGTTTAGCACTTGTGGAGCCAACAATGCCATTAGCATGTGGCCCAAGTTTAAGCTTAGGGTCTAAATTGGATCTAGGTGCATTCGCTATGATCTCATATAAGAGCCTAGATTGAGCATAAATCAAATCCAATTCTTGAGCTCTAAAGATAGCATGCTCCTCGTTTTTCACTCCAGATGTGGAAACATCCTTCTCTATGTGAGGAAATAAGGAATTGAGGAACCATTCCAAAAGTAACTCTGGTGGTATAAAGACCCTAATCAATCTCTTCCATCTACGCCACTCTTGAATGTGATTAGATATATGCGTGGCTTTGTCCTACCAAAATGTCGATAAGAGTTTAGTACTGGAATCCTAACACATGGGTAGCTGAAAGTGATTGAGGAAAGTTATAGCTAGGTCATTAAACGATGTATAAGTCCCCCCAGGAAACTCTATGTGCCACTTCGTCATAGGCCCTATAAGGGTGCATTGAAATAGCCTTAAATGAACTGAATCGTGATTCAAGGAATTTGAAGAGCACCAAAGGTGGAACGATGTGACATTCTCACTAGGATCTTCTTCAGTCTTGCCTTCAAACTTTGGAATGTTCGAAGAAAGCTTGGCAGGAACGACCGGCCATGCCAGGTCATGAGCAACTGAATCATATGTCAATCTCGACAAGTAATTTAGGTTTAATGTTGCAAGGAAAGGGAGCCTAGGTTTATGAATTTGGTTCCAATATCCCTGGTAAGGTTGGCTTGCATAGGGTTGATTATTATAGACACCATGGCCTTGGCCAATGGGATAGTAACCTCCTCCCATTTGACCCATGTAGGGTTGCATATTGTAGTTTGGAGTACCTTGAGGCTGGGGTGTTACGAATCCATAGTTAGGAGATTAATAAGCGGGTTGATACCCAGACCCATAAGGTGTATAAGTGTGTCCATAAGATCTTCCATAATATGGTCCATAAGATAGTCCGTAAGATGGCCTATAAGACTGTCCATAAAACTGCCCATAAGTCGGTCCATAAGATGGTCCATACCCGGATGAAACATAAGGAGGCACATATCCTTGTGATGCTACGGTGTGACTAGACATGGGATGAACATGGCTAATGATAGAACTCTAGCCCGAAGGACCACTAGAGTTAGGAGGAGGATGTGTCGTCAAAAAATGATTTGAAGGAACTAGTGTTGAAGACAATGGAATATGTGAAGGAATGTAGCTTGTGCCCCCAATATTCACATGTCTAGGATCAAGTCCCCGAATGGGAATGACAGTGCTAGGCATAGGATGCATGTGTGAAGGAGCCTCCACCGCAGGGATGGAAAGTGTAATATGACTAGTGCTACCAAACCTCTCTGCATGGAAAGGAATGGAAGTGCCCCTGGGCGCAACACCAAGGTCAACACCCGATCCAACAGTGGGTGTCGGACCAGTCTCAAGAATATCAGGAATGCCATACCTAATTGTGATAGTGATAGTGGGTGCATGGTGAGTCTCACCGTTTGGACTATGTGACCAATACCGATGATTCATGTACCTCGGAAATTGTGAAGGATTATCAGGAAATGTCCTAGCTATAGAATGACTGGATCCCAACTGAGTCTCATATGTTCTTGAAGGTTCATCCTCCCATACGGGACGAGGAATTTGAGGGATATCCGGGATCTCAGGCTCATGACCACTCATGGTGTGTGAATCAAAGTGAGATTTAGTCTACTTGGACTGTCTGGTTCTCTCTCCTGAACGAGGAGGACACATAGAAGGTATAAGTCCTTCTAAATGACGAGAATGGTGAAGCGCTGCACCCGGATCCAAAATGACTCAACAAAAATAAAAGACTCAATATAACTACGAAAACCTAAGAAAGATAGCGTACACAAAGCACACTCCTAAAAAATATACAACAAAAAACAAGAAAACCAAGGGGAGGATCTGTGAGCCCCCGAATGTAGTAGGTATGCCTCACCTAGGAGAGGCTTGAGACTCCCATACACTACAAGTGTAGGTTCATAACCAATTATAGTGGCCCCCATATTCAACACATAAATTGACCGTACTTTCTGACCTCTAACTGGCCATGACACCTACAAAATAACCTCTACAAGTACCCCCTGCGATACCTAGGTAAGGAAACTAAGGTCACCCCAATATAATCAATGCTCAGGCGGACAGTCGCAAGCGGGATCAACCGTATGGGAAGGGTAGCAAAGCCCAAAGCCTAAAATCATGACTAGTACCCCAAGGGTGCACCAATCAATACCTCAAAGGCCCCCAAATATGAATACAATCCTGGAAATATCTCTGGCACTCACAAAAGTGACCAAGGTCTATCCCAATCACAATTGTTCACGTTGCCTCGTGCTTGAATATTGTGTAAGAGGAGCTTCATGAGAAATAATAATTATACCAATTATTTCTCACTCTCTCCTAGACAGACACCTAATTGTTGTTGTTTAGTAGTCTTGGAGAATTGACTCACAATGAACTATTCCAAGACTCTAAAATGTTGATGTATATGTAACTTCGGAATGTATTCTTCTATGTATCTTGTATATTGTAACCCAATGTTTATTCCGGGATGTTTCTATTATGCATTTGAGTCATGTAGTCATGCCCCGATGTTCCGATCGAGAGGATTATTAATGTAAACAAGTTTTTTCAAGTCATTAGGTAAGTCCCCATAGTTTCGGGGCACTTGGGTTATTATACACTAATTAAGGTGTAGGCTCGAGTAAGTAATTGTAAGTTAAGCCTACATGGTTGAGTGCACTTCAAGTCAATGGAAGAATATAAATAGAGAGTGAGAGTCTCTCTATTTATCACTTGTGAATTACATCACTTGCTCTCTCAAGTGTGGCGCACCTTTGGAGAAGGAAATACTTTGGCTTGACAGAAGACAGAAGGATGTTGTTGTGTTGGGAGGTCATCTTACTGTTTTGGGTTTCACATCTTGTGGTGATACTATCTTAGAGGAGGTTGAGGGGTTTTCTCCATTTATGGTTTCCCCTACCAAAACTCTTTGTGTCTCTTGTCTCATGTGATGTGCTTATGTTATTGCTGTGCTTGTTATTCTCTCAGTGAAAAGATCCTAACATAATGCTAGCTTAAATGTTGAAAAACTAACATGGTATCAGAGCTAATCTGAGAAGAAGACATTGTGTAGCTACAGGAACTAGGGCTTCCTATTTTGTGGATATTCCTCCATATATTTTCAGCAAAAGTATGCTAGGATGACTCTCCATTGAAGGGTGCATCTTTCTGTCGATGCGGAATTCAATTTCAATCATTTTCAGTTTCGATGTGGAAATTAGGGCTTTCTACATAAGAGGAATTTTTGGGTGATACCAGCATAGGATTTTTCTCCTCATCAAAACCGAAATTTAGAGACCTGGATCAAGAAATTTGGTTGGGTAAATCTCCAGGAAAGTCAAACCCTAGTTTGACCCCTAGCTAGGAGAAACCCTAAATACTAAAACTGCTAAGTTTTGGTACAGTCGCTATATTCCGATATTGGCGAAGTCTCAGAAGCTAAAAATTGCATGGGCCGAAGATAAAATTCTAATGAACAATGTGTCCAAATTTCAGCCTCTGATTTGCTATATTCTGGGAGATATGATCTCTCAAAGTTAGGGTTCTATCCTCTTCCAGAAATCATCCATAAACAGGACACCTGGGGAAAATTGCAATATCTTGGGCTACAGAGGTCCAAATGGAATTCCTGAAGATTTTCCAGAAAGGGAATGGAATTTAATTTATTTTATCCTAATATCAGACTCAGAAGATGAATCAGGGACACGTGGCATGCCGTACAACTTCACTGTTCTGAACAGTCCTGTAACAGGTCACCTTGGGAAAAGGATCATAAATCCAAAATGGTGAACCAATTCTAATGAAACCTATGGTTTTGGATCAGGAACATGCGAGTTTACCTCAGTGCGAAATTTCAGACATAGAGGAGCAGTAATTTCGGAGATATCACAGAAACAGTAACATGCATTTCTGCAGAAGAAATCAGAAAATTAGGGCTTCCTGTTCTGGGAGCTTCCCTCCACTGTTTTCAGAAAAGGAGTACATTGGACAGCTCCATTTGAAGAGATCTATCTGTTCATCCAATCAGATCTGAAAGATTCCAAGTTTTGGAA